>CM059867.1:16227473-16395475 GCA_030490815.1 Acer saccharum | reverse complement strand
GGTTGTTTAGGAGAAGGTAAATTGATGTGTTCATTAGTAAGCATTGAGACTACTTCTGACATTGTTGGTCTATCTGCTGCAGTCTCTTGAACACATAGAAGGGCCACATTGATGTACCTGATAAGCATGGGATATGATGCTTCGTTTTCCAGTATTGGATCCTTCAGGTCCATATATAGCTCTATCAGTAATCCACAGTTCCCATGCCTGATGAGAAACAGATCAATTAAATGTAAAAATCCATAAAACAAATTAACAACTAAGAACAAAATGATCAAAAGCATAGAGGAGAAGAAAAGTGGGTAGCCTTTTCACTTACATGTCCGAGAAGATAAAGAGAGTCAGTATTATAGAAGCCTATATTCTTTTTGCTACTCAGTGTCTCCAACAACAATACTCCAAAGCTAAAAACATCCGATTTTATTGAGAAGAGGCCTTGCAGGGCATATTCAGGTGGCATGTAACCACTGATCATATTCAACATTGCATCAAACATTTCAGCATCTTGAATGGATTTATCTAAAATACAAAGGATTCCAAATAGTTTCAGAATTTCAAATTTACTTACTAAGTTCCGACAATCCTATTAGAATTTGCTTCTAACTCATCACCATCAAACATTCTTGCCATGCCAAAATCAGCTATTTTTGGGTTCATGTCGCCATCTAATAGAATGTTACTAGCTTTCAAATCTCTGTGAATAATTCGTAGTCTTGAATATTGGTGAAGATATAGAAGCCCTTGAGCAATTCCTTCAATGATTCTAACACGTGTTCCCCAATCTAGTCGACCTTTTTTGATTGGATCTGTTAAGATAAGATGATATAGATTAAAACAAATATAAGATGCTAAAATGGTTTAGTATTGCTAGGTAGTTAACATATGCATAACTTAGAATTGATAACTGAAGAGAAATGAATCCAAGCTTTTGTTAGGCATGAACTCATAGATCAAAATCTTTTCGCCATGTTCTAAACAGCAGCCCAAGAGTCTAACAAGGTTCCTGTGTTGTAGTTTAGCTATAAGCATTGTCTCATTTTTCCTACTCTTCTAGCCCTTGCCCTGACTGTCTTGAAAGCCTTTTCAATTCACTGCAACTTCCTGTCCGTTAAGTAGTTTTCCCTGCAACTGGACTTAATGAGTTCAAGAACATATTACTTGTACATGTAAATCCATCAAAAGCCAAACTCTTCTCCATTTTGGACCTCAAATATTACTTTATATAATGAAGTTATAATGAAAAGAATGATGTACCTTGTAGACAGGTCCAAAGCCACCTTCACCAAGCTTATTTTCTATAGAAAAATTATCTGTGGCTGCAGATACACTGGAGAAGCTGAATAATGGCAACCAAGAGTCCTTAATCTTACCTTTTTCTCTTTCTCCGTCAGATAGTTCATTCGTACTTGTCTCGATGCTCAAATTTATATTGAATAGTAACATGTCCTGGCTTCTTTCCATTTCTTCTGTTTTTGTGAGGCAAAACTTAAAATATGTATATACATTTTCATATGAACACACATACATAGACACAGCACACACATGTACACACACCAAAGAGCAAGATGGGCATAAGAAGATTACCTTTCTCTTTGAGTTTTCTCCTCCATCGATAAATGATGTAAGAAGCAGGAAGAAGTACCGCCAAAGCAACAACTAACGCAATTACCCAAATTAGCTTCTTCTCTCCTACATCCAAAAATATGTTATCGAAGAAAGTCAAACCAGAGGCACTAACAGTAAAATAATATTCATTCTTTTCACTAACAGATAAATTTAATGAAATTAAATTACCTCTGGGAATTTGAAACTCTGAAGCAGCAAGCTTGAGATATAGTGTATGTCCATTAGGATGGTCCTTTGAAAGTTGTATGAGATTCAACATTTCTACATGCCATAAGGAACATACAGCTTTCTCATTATAAGCATAGGCAGTGCAAGCACAGTCATTGAAGCAAGCCAATTTGCATTCCTCTGCAGCCTGAACCTTTGATTCTTTTGCTCCGTAAGGAATTTTTACATTATTCATCCTCAAGAACCTGTCTTCATCACCATTATCAGAATTATCTTCGCACTGCAATGGTATTCTTCTCACACACCCACTGGATTGATTTAGCCGTTTCAAACTATCTGAGGGTCTAAAGCCCTGCAGGCACTGACAAAAGGTTTCCGTAATTTGTTCACTGCAGATGGTGAACGAACCACAATAAGCATAAGAATCACATGTACCTCTTGGTTGAGTCCAGATCAGAAAACGACTGTGGACCATCTAACCAATTCGATTGTTTTATCTGTCCGGACATATCAAGAAGAAGTCTACTTATCGTGGAGTCTTTAACAGAATATGTGAAGTATGTCTCATTTTCATCACTATGATGACTAAAATTGATTTTAGAATTAGGTCGCATTTCAGGAATCATAGTGAATACCTCCCCATTCCAAACCCCACTCCTCCAGAGAATTTGAGAGCCAGTCCTTATGAAATATTCATTTGGTTGTTTAGGATCCATTTTCAGCTCTTCAGTCCCTAAGCTAGGGTCTCCTGCATTTTTCCATGATGTAAATGACCATACTTTCCCAGTCCTTAGGTTATACCCAAGCTTCATTCCAGGTAAAAAAGTATGTGAAGTAGTCAAAGCTCTGCCACAATATATCTAATTTCTCATTTCTTAAAATAAGATTCCCTGAATCTAATAGAAGGGCCCTTGTGTTGTGGCTCAGTGAATTCTCACTCACACTATAGGTGATCCTACCATCCTTAATCACAAGATTTCCCTCATTGTTAATAGTGAGTACAATTTAGGTACTTTTTAGCGGTTGATCTCGGTTGGCAACCCATACTATAGTTTGTGGTGAAATTTTGTGGTACCATATACCCAAATAATAATTTGTTGAATTTCCAGGGTTAAAAAAACCTAACTCAAATATCTTACCTGCAGATACTATGCTCTCTGAGTGTGTTATATTTTGCCCTTGTGAAATGCTATCAGTGGCAGCGTCAACAACAGTGGAGAACTGCATACAAAAGAAACAGAATATCAGACAACAAATCAATGATGAAACTCTCCTGCTTGACATTGTGACTTCTGCAGACACCCACAGGCAACTAACTATCAAATAAATAACTTTTCTGAAAATGGTTGAAAGTATGAGTATTTTTCAGGACATCACAGAACCACCAAATGCATGTGATCCTGCTTTTTTCTGTATATTTTTCTTTTAACCGTAAGAATGACTAACAAAACCACAAATTTGTTTTCACAATTGCAGTGATGGACTTCTATTATTTAACTTTTCTATCACTGATTATAGACTTGACTTTTCTGGTCAGTGTTGGCAACTCAACCAATTTAGAAGAAAAATGGAGACAGCTAGCTGCATCTTCTATTAGGCTTCCCAAAGACTCACAAACAACTTTCTAAAGCTACCAGTGACCTGACAAAGAAATGAACCGTAAATTTTAATCTAATACGTTCAAACTTACATTATTATTCTAAGAAATAGATTCCATGAACATGATTGTTGGGCTATTGATGAATAAATGTGAGTCTTATACTGTACATCTTTCATGTGAAAGAACAGGTTGTGGTGCACTTACATGGACAAGTACCGAGACAACATCAGACTTGTCGGAGAAGCATTGGCTTTGGTAGGGTTGCTTGCACTTTAAAATATTTTATGGAATTTGAACAATTTGTTTTAGTTCTTGTATTTTTATTATACAACTTGTTTTTTATTGGGCAATGATTGCTTCTTGTTTGTGAATTTAAGGTAATTGGGCAGTTTTTTGCATGCCAGATGTTCAAATATTCGAAAGGAATAAGGATCCAAACTGAGCTGAATTGAGCCTTAAAGAATCTTGTGAATCAGTCATTATTATTAACTATTATTAAAGATCGTTAATATTTATTTATTTGTTATATTCTCTTTTGTATTGATTATTGATCATAAGTCTAAGCTTATGGTGCTTATCTATAGGCTTAGATTAGCAGTGAATTTGTGTTCATTAGTTGCGTAAGCTTCTTCTCCATTATGCTTTCTAGCACCTCAATTAAACAATGCCAGTCAGTGCCATGTGGCCCAAGTTGAGCATGCTAGATAACAACATATTGAAAATAAAATTCAAAGAAAACGTGTAAGATCTTTGTGGGAAGTTCCACATTTCGTGACAAATCTGATGCTAAAAGTTTCCAGTTAGTAGTTGTATATGGACCACAGACAAGTGGCACTGAAATTCTCAGAAAGTACTTGGCTGAAATACAGTTTTTGCTGATAACTGTATAGGTAATACTACCATCCATAATCACTAGATTTCCCTCTTTGTTAATGGTGAGTACAGATTATTTACTTTTTAATGGTTGATCTCTATTGGAAACACATAATATAGCTTCTTGTGAAATTTTTTGGTAGCCCATTTGCCTTGGCTTCTCCTCCATACTGCTGTAAGTAAATATTGAATCCTTCTCTGGTTTCGACCTTACAGTACACACCCTAGTGCTACATGCTTCATCAATCCTTGCATTGATTAGATTACTAGAGATGTGCATGAACCGGTTTTTTATCAACTTTAAATTTCTAAAAAGTAGTTGAGCAGGAAATTTTTTAATATGCATTTTCAAACATGTCTTCGCAAGATGTAGGGTCAAAGAACTCATTGATTAGATGTCAACTATACCATGAGCGTGTTAGTTATATACCATATATTCAAATGGAATAAAAATACAATTTGAACTCAATTGAGCCTTAAAGAATCTTAAAGAATCTTGTAACACGTAGTCGTCATGGTTAAAGATTGTTAATATTTGTTTATTTGTTATTTCCCTTTTATTGATTATTGATCTTATCTTATAATTCTTATATATAGGCTTAGATTAGTAGTGAATCTTTGTTCATTATTTGCATAAGCTTAACAAAGATTCACTACTAATCTGAGCCTATAAATAAGAATTATAGGATGAGACTTGTGATCAATATATAATTGGTTAATATTGACAATCTTTAACCATAACAACTAAGTGTCTACTTGTCACAAGTTTCTTTAAGGCTTAATTGAGTTCAAATCAGATCTTTATTCCATTCGAATATTCGGTATATAACTAACATGATCTTTAGTCAATTTGTAACACCCCAAATCCGGGACCCAACGGACTAGGATGTTACAGAGTTCAAACCTTATAAAAACCTTAATTTACAATAGCTACGATATATTGATATCATCAATAATCTATCCACAAAATACAATATTAAAAGTTGATGCCATCATTTTCACTAAACTTCCAAATTCTGACCGAAAATGCATACTTAGACTTTTTCAAATCAGAGATGTCGGACTTCTTTGATGATATGAGCCTATAGATAAGAATTATAGGATGAGACTTGTGATCAATAATTGGTTAATATTAACAACAAAGTGTCTGCTTGTCACAAGTTTCTTTAAGGCTTAATTGAGTTCAAATCGGATCTTTATTCCATTTGAATATTTGGTATATAACTAACATGATCTCTAGTCAATGAGTGCTCAGACCCTACATCTTGCAAAAACTTGTTCGAAAATGCATATTAAAAATTTTCTTGCCATACTACTTTTCTGAAAATTAAAGCTTAGAAAAAACTGGTTCATGCACATCTTTAGTAATCTAATCAACGTAAGGAAAATCTTTAATATGCATTTTCGAACATGTCTTTGCTAGATGTAGGGTCAGAGAACTCATTGATTAGATGTCAACTATACCATGAGCGTGTTAGTTATATACCAAATATTCGAATGGAATAAAGATACGATTTGAACTCAATTGAGCCTTAAAGAATCTTATAGCACGTAGCGTCATGGTTAAAGATTGTTAATATTTGTTTATTTATTATATTCCCTTTTTATTGATTATTGATCTTATCTTATAATTCTTATCTATAGGCTTAGATTAGTAATGAATCTTTGTTCGTTATTTGCATAAGCTTAACAAAGATTCACTACTAATCTGAGCCTATAGATAAGAATTATAGGATGAGACTTGTGATCAATAATTGGTTAATATTAACAACTAAGTGTCTACTTGTCACAAGTTTCTTTAAGGCTTAATTGAGTTCAAATCGGATCTTTATTCCATTCGAATATTCAGTTTGTAACTAACATGATCTCTAGTCAATGAGTGCTCTAACCCTACATCTTGCAAAGACTTGTTCGAAAATGCATATTAAAAATTTTCTTGCCAAACCACTTTTCTGAAAATTACAGCTTGGAAAAAACTGGTTCATGCACATCTTTTAACACAAGGAAAATTTTTAATATGCATTTTCGAACATGTCTTTGCATACAATTTAAACTCAATTGAGCCTTAAAGAATCTTGTAGCACGTAGTCATCATGGTTAAAGATTGTTAATATTTGTTTATTTATTATATTCCCTTTTTATTGATTATTGATCTTATCTTATAATTCTTATCTATAGGCTTAGATTAGTAGTGAATCTTTGTTTGTTATTTGCATAAGCTTAACAAAGATTCACTACAAATCTGAGCCTATAGATAAGAATTATAAGATGAGACTTGTGATCAAAAATTGGTTAATATTAACAACTAAGTGTCTACTTGTCATAGGTTCACTACAAGAAAATAGGCCTTTAATGACAGTTATTTGTTGACAGTTTTTAACTGTAAACAATTCTTGACAGTTATTGAGTTTCTTGACAGTTTTTAACTGTCAAGAATTGTTGAAAGTTTTTAACTGTCAACAAATAATAAACATTATATATATATATTATTAATATATTAAATAATATATAATATAATATATATATTATATATAATACATATAATAATATATATATATATAACATATATATTATATTATATTATATTATATTATATATAATACATATATACTAATTTATTAATATAATATATAATAATAATATATTTATATAATATAATATAATACATATATACTAATATATTAATATTATATATATTATATAATATAATATATATGTAATAATATATAATATATATAATAGTATAATATATAATATAATACATATATATTATATATATTTATATATCATTAATATAATATATAATAATAATATATTATTTTTGGAAAGGAGGGTATTTATGGAATAAAAATTTTAGTTTGGAAGTGAAGGGCATTCCATTGGTTTTTAGATGGAATGCCCATTCAACCAAAATGGTTGAATCCTTATTCCAATGAAATCACTATTCCATTGCATTTTAACAAACCAAACGAATGGAATGAATTTCTTTCCATTCCATCCAACCAAACATGGCCTATAGGAGACTTGTGACATCAATTGTAATGATGAGGAATGCAACTCTCATTACATGGGAGATATTTCTCAACATGCATCTTGCAATTTAATGATTAAATGTAAGACTTAGATTACTATTTTATATGGGTAATTGCATTATTAACGTGTCTCTTAGTATGAAACAAGAGAGTGCAAAATATATAAACAATTTTTAAAAAATTATTTTTTTTGAATTTTTTGAAAGTAAATGATTTAAAAGTAACTTTATTAAATTTAAAATTTTACTTATCCAATATCGGTTTGCCCAAAAACCGATATCTTACTGTAAAATAAATCCATATCAGGATTTTGTTTGGTATTGAAAATAGGAAGTAAAAGTTTAAAAAAATTATCAAAGATAAAAAAAACAAAAAAATTTTATATATTATGAATGTTTTATAATATATAATATATTATAGATTATTTAATATAATAATATATAATATTTATATATATTATATTATATATTATATAAATATTATAAATATATTATTATTATATTATTAGATGTGATTTTCTATAAATATAAATATAAATATAAATATATATATTATATAAATATTATAAATATTATAAATATATAATATATATTATTTAATATAATAATATATAATATATAATATATATTATAAAACATTCATAATATATAATTTTTTCATTATCTTTAATAATGTTTTTAAACTTTTACTTCCTCTTTTCAACACCAAACAAAATCACGATATGGATTTATTTTACAATAAGATATCAGTTTTTAGGCAAACCGATATAAGTAAAATTTTAAAGTTATTAAATTTACTTTTAAATCATTTATTTTTAAAAAATTCAAAAAATTAATTTTAAAAAAATTGTTTTTTTTTTTTTTTTTTTTTTTTTTTTTTGTACACCCTCTTGTTTCATACTAAGAGACATGTTAATAATCCAATTACCCATATAAATTAGTAATCTAAGTCTTACATTTGTTCATTAAATTGCAAGATACATGTTGAGAAATATCTCTCATGTACTGAGAGTTGTATTCTAAATCATGTTTATTACAACTGATGTCACGAGTCTCCTATAGACCATGTTTGGTTGGATGAAATTGAAAGAAAGTCATTCAATTTGTTTGGTTTGTTAAAATGTAATGATTCCATTGGAATTGTGATTCCATTAGAATGGGGATTCCACCATTTTGGTGGAATGGGCATTCCATCTAAAAACCAATGGAAAGTTATTCCATTCTAAACTAAAATTTATATTCCATAGATACCCTCATATGCCCCAACCCCATTACAAAAATACCCTCAGCTCCTTTCCAAAAATAATATATTATTATAATATATATAACGATATATAAACATATATAGTCTAATCAGTCTTTCTATTATCAGTTCGAACTGACAATAAATATATCAGGACGAAGAATGTGAACCACTAGTTTTACATAAGTTTTGACAAGTGCATACACTTTGAGTCAAAGTATGTAAAATTAGTGGTCCACATTCTTCGTCCTGATATATCTTTTGTCAGTTCGAACTGATAATAGAAAAATTGATAATCTAATATATTTATATATTAGATTATTATATATAATATTATAATATTATTATATTAAATAATATATAATTATATGTATAATATACTTTTATATTTTATTATTATTATCCGTAATATATCATGCTATTATACATTCATACTTAGGGGTATTTTGGTCAAAATACAGTTAACTTCATTCCATTATGTTATTAACAAAACAAAATAATATTGATTTAGAAACTAATTCTAAAGTTCCAACCAAACAAAAATTTAGTTTTCCTTTTCTTTGCATTTTCATTTTCATTCTCATTCCTATTCCGATTACCATTCCACTATGTAACCAAACGTGACCATAAAGTATTGACCAATAACTCAGCTATATATGTTTTAAAAAAATATAATTTTATTAAAAGTTTTAATAAATATTTTTAAATATATGTCCGTGAAAATTAGAATTTTGATTAGTTGAATAAATTTAAATTTATCTAATAAGGTTTAATTTCTAACAACTTATATAGTTTATATATATATATATATATATATATTGTTCAATTGTAAACACATAAGGGTTTTAGTCAAGTGGTAAGGAGTTGAAAGTTCAACTCCCACTACTAACATTTAATTGTTATTATTATCACAGGTGGCCGGTGGCGGCAGGAGGTGGTGGTCCGGCGGAGGAGGCGTCCGGCAGCGGCGGCAGCAGTGGTCTGGCACCGGCGGCGGTGGAGGTGTGGCCGGCGGTGGTGGTCCTGTAAGGATTCCCATTTATTGATTGGCTTGTTTCGTGCACAAACCACATGTGGGGTTTATTGTAAGGGTAGCTTAGGTATTGGTATTCAAGCTTAAGGCCCTTTCAAGACCTCATCTTGATAAGCACCAAAGATAAATTTCTAGTGCTTACGTGCTTTGAAGAGATGTAGTTGCACACACACACAACTCATGCATAAATGTTATTCTTATATGTTGTGTGTTTTCATATGTGTGCATTCATAATTGTTGAATATCTCTTCATGCATGTTTATTTAATTGCATCTAGTTTATTGAAATGCCATGACATGTTTAGGCATTAGGATGCAAAGTCATGAATTTTATTCATGCATGTTTGAATTGAGTGCATCTTGTTCAATGATAATGCCATGACATGTTAGGCATTAGGATGCATTCAATACCCACACTTGCACTTCATGATTACTCTTAAGTGTGGTGTAATTCGTTTCCGTTTGTGTGATCGGAAACGTCCGCGCTTGCACGATGGTGTGCATGTCTTAGCGCGATGGTTGACCACTTGAGAAGGTCTCATTCTTCTCTTGGATAAGTGGTAGTTTTGGTTTGGTTGATTGGAGTAAGGTGTCTAGTTTCAAAAGATTGGATTTCAATGTTTTAAGTGTTTTCAAAACTGACCTTTGCATGGTCTTGTGACCATAACTTTTTACACAAAGCTTCAAAATGAGTTTTGAAAATTTTTTGTACAAACTAGACACCCATACCTTTCCAACAGTATATTATTCGTAATATTTCATGACCGTTTGGATTGGTTTTAAAATCTCCAAAGTTACAACCAAAATAGGGCAACTCTGTTGTTGTCTGTTTCTGACCTTTGGTCACTCAATTGATCATAACTTTTTCTATAGATATCAAAATATTATTCTGTAAAAACGAGTGGAAATTAGACATCCATACCTTTCCAACGATATATCATATGAAAGGTTTCGATATCGTTTGGTCATGTTTCGAAGCGCTCGAATATTGAGTCGCTGCACTGACGCGAGTACCGCGAAAATGCCCATATTTTTTCCATTTCTTCCAAAACGACATAGTTTCACTTGGGCATTATAAATACATATCTTTCTCATCATTTTGAGGGATGAGCCACAAAATCAAACCCTAGAGAGAGAGGCTCCTTATTCTTTAGAGAGAAAGAGAGACTTGAGAGAAAAAGCTTAAAGATTACATCTTTATCTCTCTAAACCCATTCCCACATGCACAAATCATCATCTAGGCATCATCTAGGTTCATCTAGCATATGCTACTGCATGGGTCTTCTTCAACACACATGGTATGATTTGTTGAACACTTTTATCTTACATAATTAGTGTTTCTACTTATCAATTTTATCTCATTTATTACTTGTATGTGTTTAGATTAATTTCTATATACATGATTGAGATTATGTGTTGATTGGGTTATTTATGTTAGCTAGGTTTTCATGCCTATTTTATATCTAGCTAATTAATCTCATTATATGATTGAGATTATTTTTGATAGCTTAATTGATTAGGTCATTATTGCCTAAAAGCTATGCCATAAACATTCTTGTGTGATTTATTTATAATTAGGTTGATAGATTATTTTTTAATCAACTAGTTAATCTTTTGAATGTTTGTGGGTTTTTTTGTGATAACTTTGTATCTAGGATTGGTTATCCTTTACTTAGCTAAAGTTGTATGCCATGACATATAGCTATTTTCATATCTAGGATTGATTTTATTGTCATCATATAATCCTAGGTAAGCATCTAGAGTACCCTAGCTCTATATTGCATCTTTGAATATTCATTGCATATTCACATAGGGTGTTTGATCTCTTCGGAGAAGTAAGTCTTGTGTGATAGACCGGGATTAGGTTGGACACCGGGATTAGGTGGTCACATGAGCAAATTGGACTAGGTCCACTTTTACAGGCCTGCGGGTAGTGGTAGCGGGATATTGGCCGGGATTAGGTCGTCAAACCTGGATTAGGTTGTATACGTTATCACAATTAGTGGATTCGAGGTTCGAGTGTGGCACACTTACCAGCCCGTGGTTTTTCCCGTGAGGGTTTCCACGTAAAAATCAAGTGTCGTTTATATTTCCGCACCATATTACACTTGATTATTATATTGTCTAGTTTGGGGTATTTTCGTAAATTTGACTAAACGCAAAAATTGGGTAATAACGATTAAAATCTATTCACCCCCCCTCTAGATAGTTTTATACACACTGTTAATTTGTTTCAGGTCCGACAGCGGCGGTTGTGGTGGTGTGGCGGCGGCAAGCGGTGGTGAAGGGGCAGCGGCGGCAGGCGGCTGGTCTGGCGGCCGGCGGTGGTGGTCCGGCAGCAGCGGTTGTGGTGGTGTGGCGGCCGGCGATGCTGGTCCGGCAGTGGCGGTTGTGGTGGTGTGGCGGCCAGCGGTGGGTGCTGGTCCTCTGGCAGAGGCGGCGATGGAGGGGTTACCGGCGGTGGTGGTCTGACGGTGGCGGTTGTGGTGGTGTGGCGGCGGTTGGTCCGGTGGTGGTGGTGTGGCGGCGGTTGGTCCGGTGGTGGTGGTGGGGCAGCGACTGTAGCCGGTGGTCCGGTGGCAGGCGTCCGGCAGCAGCGGCGGCGGTGGTGGAGGTGTGGCCGGCGAGGGTGGTCCGATAGAGGAGATGCGGTGGCAGGTGGTGGTCGGACGGTGCGGCGGCAGGTGGTTGTCCGACGGCTCCGGCGGCGGCAGCTAACCGGCGTCCGGCCGGTGATGGTGGTCTCCGGCAGGGGGTGGTGGTGTATACAAATAAAAAATGTTATTATAATTAAATAATGAAAATTTAAAAAAAAAAAAAAAAATTATCTTGACAGTTAAAAACTGTCAAGAAAAAAAAAAAAAAAAAAAAAAAAACCTGTCATTGTAATCCTTGACATGGGCTTTGTTGACAGTTGTAAAAACTGTCAAGAATATTATTCTTGACAGTTTTTAACTGTCAACTAACCCCTAATTTTCTTGTAGTGGTTTCTTTAAGGCTTAATTGAGTTCAAATCGGATCTTTATTCCATTCGAATATTCGTTATATAACTAACATGATCTCTTGACAATGAGTGCTCTAACCCTACATCTTGCAAAGACTTGTTCGAAAATGCATATTAAAAAATTTCTGAAATTTACAGCTTAGAAAAAACTGGTTCATGCACATCTTTAGTAATCTAATCAACACAAGGAAAATTTTTAATATGCATTTTCGAACATGTCTTTGCAAGATGTAGGGTCAGAGAAATCATTGATTAGATGTCAACTATACCATGAGTGTGTTAGTTATATACCAAATATTCGAATGGAATGAAGATACAATTTGAATTCAATTGAGCCTTAAAGAATCTTGTAGCACGTAGTCGTCATGGTTAAAGATTGTTAATATTTGTTTATTTATTATTTTTTCTCTTTATTGATTATTGATCTTGTCTTATAATTCTTATCTATAGGCTCAGATTAGTAGTGAATCTTTGTTTTAACAAAGATTCACTACTAATCTGAGCCTATAGATAAGAATTATAGGATGAGACTTGTGATCAATAATTGGTTAATATTAACAACTAAGTGTCTACTTGTCACAAGTTTCTTTAAGGCTTAATTGAGTTCAAATCGGATCTTTATTCCATTTGAATATTCGGTATATAACTAACATGTAGCACGTAGACGTCATGGTTAAAGATTGTTAATATCTTGTAGCATAATTCTCAGTTTTGTTAGCGAATAAACGTCACTCACTACAAGAAAATATAGCTTTCTTGACAGTTATATGTTGACAGTTAAAAACTGTCAACAATTCTTGATAATTTTTAACTGTCAACAAATAACTAACAATTCTTTTTTTTTTTTTTTTTATATTGTTAATATATATAATACATATAATAATATATATAATATAATATATATATATATATAATATACAATATATGTAATAATATATATAATAAATAATATATAACATATATATATATATATATTATATTGTATAATATAAATAATAATATATTTATACAATATAATACATATATATTAATATATTAATATTATAAATATTATATTATATTATATATATTTATATATCATTTTATATATTATAATAATATATTTATATAATATAATACATATATATTAATATATTAATATTATATATATATATATATGTAATAATATATAATATATAATATATATTATAGTGTATATATGTTTATATATCATTTTATATATTATATAATATAATATATAATACATATATATATATATATATAATATATATATATATATATATAAGCATGCTTTGGAGGGGAATCAGGTTACAGATACGCTTTCTAAGTATGCTTTGGAGCTTTAGGCTGATTCTTGGTGGTTCTTTGCCCCGCCGTTCTGTTCTTCTTTAGTTGGCAATGACTGCATGGGCCGGGAGTCTTTTCGTTTTTCTTGATGTTTTCTTTTTCTTTTTTGGTGTGGCCTGCGTACCTCTTTTTGTTTGGGATTGTTTTCCCTTTGGGTCTTTGTGCTTTATTGCTTTTTGTCACTTTTTTCTTTTCTTTTATCTTTTATATATATGGATACTGTCTAGGGGTTTTTCAGCATATGATCGTTTGTGATGCTTTTTCCCTTTAGATCAGTCCAATTTTTATTAAAAAAAATATATAAATATATATAATATAGAATATATAAATATATATAATATATAACATATATATATTATATTATATTATATAATATATATAATAATAATATATTTATAAAATATAATACATATATATTAATATATTAATATTATATATATTATATTATATTATATATGTTTATATATCATTTTATATATTATAATAATATAATATATATATAATACATAATACATACATATATATATATAATATTTATATATCATTAATATAATAATGCATATATATATTATATATAATACATATAATAATATATATTATATAATATATATATATATATTATTATATATGTTTATATATCGTTTTATATATTATAATAATATAATATATATATATATATAATATATAATGCATATATATATATATATAATATTTATATATCATTAATATAATATATAATAATAATATATTATTTTTAGTTTGGAATGGAAGGGTATTCCATTGGTTTTTGGATGGAATGTCCATTCAATCAAAATGGTCGAATCCCTATTCTAATGGAATATTCCATTGCATTTTAACAAACCAAACGAATGGAATGACTTTCTTTCCATTCCATCCAACCAAACATGACCTATAGGAAACTCGTAACATCAATTGTAATAAGCATGATTTTGAATACAACTCTCACTACAGGGGAGATATTTCTCAATATGCATTTTGCAATTTAATGAATAAATGTAAGACTCAAATTACTAATTTATATGGGTAATTGCATTATTAACATGTCTCTTAGTATGAAACAAGATGGTGCAAAATAAATAAACAATTTAAATTTTTTTTTTTTTGAATTTATTAATTTTAAAATTTTACTTATCCAATATCGGTTTGCCCAAAAACCGATATCTTACTGTAAAATAAATCCATATCGGGATTTTGTTTAAAAAAAATTATTAAAGAAAAAAAAAATTATATACTATGAATGTTTTAAAATATATATTATTTAATATAATAATATAATATAATATATATATATATATATATATATATATATATTATATTATATTATATATTATATATAAATATTATAAATATATATTATTATTATATTATTAGATGTGATTTGATATAAATATATATATATATATATATATATATATAATAAAATATTATAAATATTATATATTTTATATATTTTATAAATATTATAAATATATATTATTTAATAAATATATAATATATATTATTTAATATGTATAATATAATTTATGATTGATTTTGTTTTCTTTGTCTTTTCTGTTTCGTTTTTTAATTATTAATTTAAATAATAAAATAGGTAAATATGGACACTTTAGTCATTTTGGGTTAAAATTGTAGTCAACGGTTAGAGTTAATGAAAGTCAACTATGGGCACTTTAGTTATATTCCAGAAATACCCTTATATGCCCCAACTCCATTCCAAAAATAATATATTATTATTATATATTATATTAATGATATATAAATATATATTTTATATATATGTACTATATTATATATATATTATTATAATATATAATATATAGAAATATATATATATAAATATATTATTATATATATTATATAATATAATATATGTATTATTATTATAATATATAATACATAATATATATATATATATATATATATAATATATATATACTTTTATATTTTATTATTATTATCCATAATATATCATGCTATTTTTTTTTATTGGAATATAGCAACAACAGGAATAC
The DNA here is from genome assembly GCA_030490815.1 of Acer saccharum. Lineage (NCBI taxonomy): Eukaryota > Viridiplantae > Streptophyta > Magnoliopsida > Sapindales > Sapindaceae > Acer > Acer saccharum. The sequence continues at coordinate 16,379,518 of CM059867.1, read as the reverse complement.
AACAACTGGATTATAGATCCAGGACATGATGATATGATGATATGATGACATGATGACATGATTACATGATTACATGATTACAACAACAACTGGAACCCATCGAGAATCGACTTCCAAACGCAGCCAATATTGGAGCTCCCACATACAGGGAGAGAAAACCCACACAAAGGAGGGACAACCACCCACACAAAGTGGGACAACACCCATGTTTTTAAATGGGCCAAGGAAAATTTGCATAATTCTATGCACACACTAGGTCTTGAACCTTGGTGGTGGGGGGTTCCCAAAGGAAGGCCCACAGCTATGGCAAGGGACCATGTGTAATATATCATGCTATTATACATTCATACTTAGGGGTATTTTGGTCAAAATACAGTTAACTCCATTCCATTCCGTTGTTAACCAAACAAAATAATACTGATTCAGAGATTAATTCTAAAGTTCCAACCAAACAAAAAACTTAGTTTTCCTTTCCATTGCATTCTCATTCTCATTCCGATTACCATTCCACCATGTAACCAAACGTGACTATAAAGTATTGACCAATAACTCGACTATATATGTTTTAAAATATATAATTTTATTAAAAGTTTTAATAAATATTTTTAAATATATGTTTGTCGTGGAAGTTAGAATTTTGATTAGTTGAATAAATTTAAATTTATTTATCAAGAGGTTTTTTTAATTTCTGACAACTCATATAGTTTATATATAAATATTGTTCAATTGTAAACATAAAAGGGTTTTAGTCAAGTGGCAATGACTTGACTCAAGTTCAACTCCCAATAATGACAATTATATTATCAGAGTTGGTGGGCTGCAGCAGTGGTCTGGTGGCGGTGGTGGGCGGAGGTGGTGGTCAGGTAGGCGGCGCTGTCCGGGGCCGACGGCGGTGTCTGTCCGGTAGTTGTGGTGGCCGGCAGTGAGGGGCCGGCTGGCTGCCGACAGTGGTGGCGGCTGCCGTGGTCAGATACGGCGGTGGATGTGGCGGTGGCGACGGCTGCCGGACAGGTCCGGCGGTGGCGGAGGGCGGCATCCATGGTTAGGTACGGCGACATATGCGGTGGCGGGAGGTGGCGGCCGGACAGGTCCTGGTCGCGTGACGGTGGCCGTCCGGTAGCTGTGGTGGCCGGCAGTGAGGGGTCGGCATGCTGCCGGTGCCGGTAGCTAGTGGCCGGACATGCCGCCGGTGGCCGAACGGCCGGATTGTTTATAAATATAAAAAAAAAATTAAAAAAAAAATATTGTTCTTGACAGTCAAAAACTGTCAAGAATTAAAAAAAAAAAAATGTTATTCTTGACAGTTTTTAACTGTCAAGAATTCTTGATAGTTAAAAACTGTCAAGAATAACTGCCAACACTATTCTTGACATTAGCTTCCTTGATAGTTGAAAAACTATCAAGGAAACCTTTCTTGACAGTTTTTAACTGTCAAGAAAGGCATCATTTTGTTGTAGTGACTATACGTGCGGAAGCGTTGCCGGATAGAACACAAACAAACACAATAACAAAGAAAAGGTAAGATGAAGAGAAGTAATCAAATCTAATCACACACAACACAAGAATTTACGTGGAAATCCAAATCAGGGAAAAAACCACGGCCGTCAGGACGATAAAAGAAAGTTCCAATATGTAGTAAAGTGTTACAACCACACTCATGTTCTCTCTCTAAATAATACCCCAAATCCAATTACACCCAATGCTCACTTTGAGATCTCTCTAGTATTTACTATTTTGCTCCACCACTAACAACCTTATTATTAAGGTCTATTTATATGAATTACAGGGAGTTTAAACTAACAAGGAAATCTTACTCCTATACATATAGGAATTACTTATTCCACATAAATACTATTTCCTATTTATGACAAGTCTTCTTTTAAGGAGAAATCCATTTCCTATTAGAACTTCTAGAAGTAACATATTTCCTCTTCCATGAATATTTCATATTTTAACGCATGCTTGTGATTAACTACGATTCAAGTTACAGTTGGCCACCCGCTTCCTAAACCGTGTTGAACTTGATCACTCAGAAAACCGTGATCCATACGCCACATCATTGTCGACCACTATCATGGCCGTTGTCAAAGCCACAGTGCCACCCACAGTGTGAAGCATTGGAATTGGACCGCTCTCATTGCCGCTGCACAAATTCACAACGATGTTCTATCGCTGTCAAAGCCACAGCGGCAGTGACAGCGGTAAGCGTTGTTCTTCGCTCCTACTGTTCGTCACATCATCCAAACCTCCCTCAAACATAACCTCATAATCCCAAATGCTCTCACATTTCCAGGAAGTCTCCGCATTGGTAAATCGTGTTTGATAACCATTGAAAATTCAAGCCATATCCAACAATCCTCCCTTATGGCAAGAATTCCCAAAACTTGTCCTCAGCTACGATCCTCATCACCAAGAATCAACATACCCACCACTAGGTATAAACACTTAGGAAACAACAATCCTAAGATTTCTCCGGCACATGTCAAAATTTACCTTGCTGAAAATTGTGGTGCAACTCCTTACGTTAGGTTCCCAGGGTGTTCGCTCAGCCATCGACATCCTTGTCCACCATACACCTTGCATCACCTCCTAACCAATGCCCATGCGCAATTGTAGACCCGCTATAAGCTACATTCTTTTCACGACGACTAGTGGTCATGCCATTAGGATGTTTATGCCCCTTTAGAGGACATCACTGTAGTCGTCAAAGTCAAGAGAGACGATTACCGGATCACCCTCTTTAGAGCCTTTAGCCGCACTTGTCTTCTTCTTTTGACAATCCTTCCTTATGTGTCCAGACTGTCCACATCCTCAACAAGTAACTTTCCCTTTGGAGTTTCCCTTTTTCCTGTCAACCAAAAGAACACGGTTATCAGAAGATTTACCTTCACTCTTTAGCCTTCATTCCTCAGAGATAAGTTTGTTCGCTATATCTCCAAAGCATATGGTTGAACTCCCATGCATCAAGATTAGCTTCATGTGCGCATAGGACGATGGAATGGACCAGAAGAGTCTAAGACCTTTGTTTTCTTCATCAATCTTTACTCCAATCGACTCTAATTCTGAAACTATACCATTGAGCACTCCCAGATGATCAGAAATTTTCATAACTTCAGACATCTGTAGCATGTGAAACTGCTCCTTCAGGTAGAACCAGTTACAGACGCTATTTGATTGATACAATTCTTCAAGCCTCTCCCAAAGTTCTTTTGCTGAATATGTTCCATGAATATTTACAAGAACGTTTTTGGCTAGGTTTAATCGTATCGTACTCGCAACTCTTTCATCTAAATCCTCCCAATCATTATCGCTCATCTTATGTTTTCCAGAACTAGTACTAGCTGCATCTTTATTAGATTCTCTAGAGCCTTCAGGGTTCTCAGGGATTGACTTGCCCTTCAACGTCTTTTGTAAACCGTATTGGATTAATAGGTCTTTGACTTGAACTTGCCACAAGCCAAAATTAATCTTTCCGTCGAACTTCTCAATATCAAATCTCATCATCCTTGCCATAAAGTTTGTTAAGACCATTACCAAGCAACTGGGGCTTTGATACCAAATTGTTAGCGAACAAACGTCACTATACGCGCGGAAGCGTTGCTGAATAGAACACAAACAAACACAATAACAAAGAGAAAAGGTAAGATGAAGAAAAGTAATTAAATTCAATCACACACAACACAAGAATTTACGTGGAAACCCAAATCAGGGAAAAAACCACAGTCGTCAGGACGATAAGAGAAAGTTCCAATATGTAGTAAATTGTTACAACCACACACTCAGGTTCTCTCTCTAAATAATACCCCAAACCCAATTACACCCAATGCTTACTTTGAGATCTCTCTAGTAGTTGCTGTAAAGTTTATGATTTGTATTGGCTTTATTCCATTGCAAAATGCTCTATATTTGTATTAGTTATTGCTTAAGATGTTCTTTGAAGAAAGAAAGCTTAAAAGATGAAGAAGCAATGTCTGGTGCAAAAGTCGTCTTCAAGAGGTGAAAAACGTCAAAGGTATGTCTTGACTCCTACCCTCTTGCAAGGCGTTAGCGCACACACACACAATTCATACATGTGTATCCCTGCATCATGGTTCAAACATTTGGTATAACACATTCACACACTTCATAGTATGCTCATGCATTGATCTTGTATTGACAAACATTGTAGAATTGCATGCTTTGTGACTATCTCTTTGATATGGCATGCTTGTGTGAATATGTGTTTATTTGTTTGTGTATTTTGTGTTTAGGACTTGAACATATTCTTATTTGATGCCTTATTGAGTTCCGGTCATTTTGGTTACTCATTCATAAGATTTTGAGTCCAAACAATGTGACTATGCAACTTTTCGTTCTCATTCGTTAAGTTGACTTCATCATCATTTTCCGAGATGATTTCTCAACGATTTTTTTAATTTGTGTAGTCGTCGTCATGCGTGAGGGAGTCACGGTTCGTAATCTGAAAACAGATTCGAAATAGGAGTTTGGATGCCCAAGATACGGGCTGAAGAACCGAAGGAGCGTGCGAGAGTGGTCTGGAGCGCGTGAGGCCACTTGGCCTGGCCGTGGGCCCCACGGCCAAGGGAGCTCTATGCCCCCGTGAGGCCCACGCGCCCCCCACGGGGAGGTGACGTGGCACATGCTGATTTGCCCAAAAATGCTCTCTCTCTCCTCCTTTTAAACTCATCTCATTCCCTCCACACTGGTGTTGAATTTTGAAGAACACTTCACGAAATTCTGCAGAATTCTCTCAATTTTTGTTTTAGTATTTTGATCATATCTCTCTCATACGAACTCGAAATCAATCGATTCAAAAACCAAAATTGTTGGTCTTGAAGAGAGCTACAAACCCCAAGCATTTCCAAAGGCAGCTGACTTTGCCATTTTTCCCAGTTGATCGATTTTCAGTCCGAGGTCAAGGTTGTTTGTTTAACTTCTTCTTTTTCAATTTCATCTTTGATCATCTCTTGATTCTTACTATTTGATTGATGAAATTTATTGAGAAGTGTGTTAGATCATATGCTAGGGGTGTTTGATCTTTTTTAATTGAGATTTAGCTTTGTGATTTATTTTGAACATATATGTGCTAAACTTGATTTTGTTTGAAATTGATTCTAGAAAATGTATATATGATGTGTCTCATATTATTTTCTAGATTTTATTTCATGATCTAAGAACTAGGTTTTTAGTGTGATATATTGAATATTCATACCTTTGTTCTTATTGATTTACATGTCTTGATTTCTAGATAATCTTGTGATTGTGTGTTGGAAGCATATTCTAGATTGTCATTGAATATATACATTTTGCTTGATTGATCATCTAGCTTAATTTGTTTGTGTTTGCATCACTTGCATCACTTTAGATCATAGCCTTACATTAGGTTGAAGTCTTTAGCAAAGTGAGTGAAGTTTTGTGGATAGAGCAAGGAAGTCTTGATTAGAGTCGGGAGGACTCGGATAATCAAGCAAGGGAGTCTTGTCTAGGGTCGGGAGGATCCGGATAGGCAAGCAAGAAATCTTCCTAGAGACGTGAGCGTCTTGGATAGGAAGTTGCTTTCTAGAGGTGTATGATACATCTCGGATAGGAAGTAGGCTTAGTGATTCACTAGCCCGAGGGTAGATTAGGAGTTGATAGCTTGAGCGGATATCATGAGTGATAGCTTGAGTGTGTAAGTCCTTTTTCACATAGTGGATTGCTTCACCGGTGGTTGTGGTATCAACCCGTGGATGTTTCCTCTTTGAGGTTTTACCACGTTAAAACACTTATGTTCATTTTTGTTTTTACTTTCTTTATCTTCCATATCTTTCATTGATTGCATATCTTGTAAATTGATTAACTCTTGTATAAGTGAAATCAATTAATTTGTCAAATATAATCAAGTGTGTATTTTCATTGATATATTCCGCATTATTTTTAAATCGGAAGAATTTGGAGCCTATACCTATTCACCCCCCCTCTAGGTATATTTCACTACTACTTAAGGGAAATTTCATTTGCTATTTTGCTCCACCACTAACAACCTTGTTATTAGGGTCTATTTATATGAATTACAGGGAGTTTAAACTAACAAGGAAATCCTACTCCTATACATATAAGAATTACTTGTTCCACATAAATACTATTTCCTATTTATGACAAGTCTTCTTTTAAGGAGAAATCCTTTTCCTATTAGAACTTCTAGAAGCAACATATTTCCTCTTCCATGAATATTTCATGTTTTAACGCATGCTTCTGATTGACTACGATTCAAGTTGCAGTTGGCCACCCACTATCTAAACCTTGTTGAACTTGACCACTCAAAAAATCGTGATCCATACGCCACATCATTGTCGACCGCTGTCATGGCCGCTGTCAAAGCCACAATGCCACCCATAGCATGAAGCACTGGAATTGGACCGCTCTCATTGCCGCTGCACAAATTCATAGCGATGTTCTACCGCTATCATTACCGCTGTCAAAGCCACAACAACAGTTGTTGTTAAGAAAGAATAATAATAATTCACACACACAGATAATATGAAAACAATAAAGAAGAAAGAAACGACACCAAAGATTTTACGTGGTTCAGCAAGTTGCCTACGTCCACGGAGCGCACCGCACTCAATCCACTACTTCCACAGTTGATTACAATCTCTCTGTCTCTCTCAAGTCTCTCTACAATTGCTCTCAATCTCTTTCTACTCTTCTCAACACTCACGGTGAATTTTCAAACACACACATTAGGGTTTACATAATGTAGTATTTATATGAATACTAGGTGTAAGCAATAACCCAAAAAGACCCCTTTCTTTTCCTTGCGCTGACTTCCTATTTCGCGCAAAATACGTCATTACCGCTGACCGGACCGCTTGGCGTGCATGTGCCTGGTCAGCGGTAAATGAGGCGAGAGGTTACTGCTTTGGGTCGCTGAGCGTGCTGCTCCCTAGGCACCTTGCCTGGGCAGCGAAAAAATGCAAAAAGAAGAAAGTCTCCTCTGATTAGCGCCGAGCATGCCGCCCCTTGAGCACCTTGCCTGGTCAGCGGAAATTACAAGAGAGAGCAGCCTCAGTTTCAAGGCTTCACAAAACCCAACAATCTCCCACTTGAAGAGTTGAAACTTGAACATACGTCCTCCATCTTCCCTTGATGACTTAGTGGATAATTACGGTGCGCTCATTCCCCATGTCTTCACTATTGAAGACCCACTGAAGCTGCGCACAGCTCCAGTTTCTCAGTAGTGACTGGCTTGGTTAACATATCAGCTGGATTCTTGCTACCTGCAATCTTCACTAACTTCAACACACCTTCTTCGATTAACGATCGAATAAAATGGTAGCGCAGGTCTATATGCTTGGTCCTAGAATGGAACGCTGAATTCTTGGCCAAGTGTATTGCACTCTGACTATCACTGTGCAACACATTCATCACTTGATCGAATCCCAACTCAGCTAACAAACCTTGTAACCATATCAGCTCCTTGCTTGATTCTGTCACAGCCACATACTCTGCTTCAGTTGTAGAAATTGTCACTATCTTCTGCAACTGGGACATCCAACTAATCGCGGTACTAGCCATTGTGAACACATATCCGGTGGTACTTCTCCTATGATCCACCTCCCCAGCAAAATCTGAATCCACATAACCTTCCAGCTTGAGTTCATCTCTTCTGAAGGTTAGACATCTCTCTGTCGTACCCCGCAGGTATCTTAGGATCCACTTCACGGCCTCCCAATGAAGCTTGCCTGGATTTGACATGTAACGACTCACAACTCCCACTGCATGGGAAATATCTGGTCTTGTGCAAGTCATGGCATACATTAGACTTCCAATGGCTGAAGCATAAGGAACTTTAGCCATGAAATCCTTCTTCTCTTCCGTCTTCGGACTCTGTTCCTTGGACAACCTAAAATGACTAGCCAAAGGTGTTCTTACCGATTTTGCATCACCCATGCTGAATCTCTGCAACACCTTCCGAACGTACTCTGCTTGAGAAAGCTTCAATGTACCTTCCTGTTCGTCTCTGCTAATTCTCATTCCAAGAATCTGCTTTGCTGCACCTAAATCCTTCATCTCAAACTCACTTGAGAGTTGCTTCTTCAAATTGTTAATCTCTTCTAAATCTGCACCAGCTACTAACATGTCATCAACATAAAGTAGAAGAATAATAAAACTTGATTTAACCTTTTTGAAATAGCAGCAATGGTCAGCATTGCATCTGAAATACCCATTTCCTTGCATAAACCCATCAAACTTCTTGTACCACTGTCGGGGAGCTTGTTTTAAACCATACAAGCTCTTTGTCAACCTACACACCAACTCTTCCTTGCCATCTTCTGCAAACCCCTCTGGTTGCTGCATGTATATCTCTTCCTCCAAATCTCCATGAAGAAAGGCAGTCTTCACATCTAACTGCTCAAGATATAACCCCTTTGCTGCGACAATACTTAACACTAACCGGATCGTAGTTAGTTTAACAACAGGAGAAAAAATTTCAGAGTAGTCAATACCTTCTATTTGTTGGAAACCTTTGACCACTAGTCGTGCCTTGTATCTCTTGGAACCATCATGTTCCTCTTTGATCCGAAACACCCACTTATTCTGTAGGGCTTTCTTTCCTTCAGGCAACTTGGCTAACTCCCAAGTTTGATTAGAAATCAACGACTTCATCTCATCCTTCATTGCAAGCTCCCACTTGCTCGCATCTTTTCCCTGATATGCCTCATCATAACACTCAGGTTCCCCTGCATCTGTCAACAACATGTATTGCAAGTACTTCCTATTTGGTATAGGATTTCGAGTTGATCTTCTTACTGTACTCTCAGCCTGTGTCGCTTGAATGTCTCTATATGGAATAGGATCTATAACCTGGAGCGGCACACCTACTTCTGATCATCTTGCGGTTTTGGTCATCCCACAACTTGTAACCAAATTCATCTTCTCCATAGCCCACCAAAGTACACTTCACTGACTTGGCGTCTAGCTTATTCCTCGCATGATCACCTATATGCACATAAGAAACACACCCAAACACTTTAAGATGAGAAAGTTTTACCTCTTTCCCAGTCCAGATCTCTTCTGGTATAGCGAGGTCCAAAGGCTTTGATGGTCCTCTGTTGATCAAATATGCTGCTGTATTGACTGCTTCTGCCCAGAACTGTTTTGGCAACCCAGAATGTAATCTCATGCTTCTGGCTCTCTCAGTCAATGTCCTGTTCATACGTTCTGCTATCCCATTCTGCTGTGGGGTTCCAGGAACCGTTCTACTGAGCTTTATCCCGCTCAGATAGCAAAACCTCTTGAACTCACTGTCTTCATATTCTCCACCATTGTCTGAATGCAGCTTTTTGATCCTTAACCCTGTCTCGTTCTCAACTCTAGCTTTCCATCTCTTGAAAGCATCAAACACCTCAGACTTGTGTTTCAGAAAATAAACCCATACCTTCCTGGAGTGGTCGTCAATAAATGTGACGAAATATTGTTTACCTCCGGTTGACGAGACTGAAGCTGGACCCCAAACGTCGGTGTGCACTAGTTCCAGCTTCTCCTTTACCGGTACCCTTCCGGTCTTCTTGAAGCTTACTCGCTTCTGTTTTCCCAACACGCAGCTCTCACAGAAATCAACCTTAACACTCTTCAAATCTGGCAACTTGCCTTTCGAATGTAGACACTTCAGCCCCTGACTACTCATGTGCCCAAACCTCTGGTGCCACAAGTTCGGATCATCTTTACCTTCCGCCATAGCGATTGAACCACAACCATCCGTAGTTGTGTAAAGCGACCCATTCTTATTTCCTCGGGCGATTGTCATGATACCCTTTGAAATCTTCCACTTGTCATCTGTGAAAGTCGTCATGTAACCCTCTGACGCTAGTTGCCCAATGGAGATCAAGTTCTTTCTCAAATCCGGTATGTGCCTCACGTTGTTAAGCTTCCAAACTGACCCTTTCAGCTGAATCTTCACATCTCCCTTCCCGGTAATGTTGCATGCTTGATCGTCACCAAGATACACCTTACCCAAATTTCCTGAGACGTAATTCTCGAACAACTCCCTGTGAGGTGTGGCATGGAAAGACGCTCCTGAATCTAGAACCCAAGACTCCGTCTTACTTTCCAACGAGCAGATGAGGCAGTCATCTGACTCCTCTGATACACAGTTCGCACTGCCCTTACCCTTATCTTTCTTCTCAGATCTACACTCATACGAGAAATGGCCTTTCTTACCACAGTTCCAGCACTCTACATCTTTCTTGTTTCGTTGCTGATTTCCCGAATAGTTGACCTGATACCTAGATTTAGACTTACCTCTTGACTTTGATCTTCCCCGTTGATTTGTGTTCCGATTTCTGTTTCTGCTTTCTCTACCATCCATATTCAATGCTGAAGATGTAGACGCTCCAAATCCCTCTTCACGCATCCTGATTTCTTCAGTCATGATCATGTTTACAACCTGTGAGAAATCCAATTTTTCTTTCCCGAACGAGTTGGCAATTGACTGACATGTCATCTTCCAACTTTCTGGCAATTGGGTGAGCATAAACACCGCCAAGAATTCTTCATCGAAACCCATAGACACAGAAGTTAACCCATCCTTCACTTCGTTGAATTGGTTTAGATACTCTCTAAAACCCTGACCTTCCGTCATCTTCAGATTTGATAATTTTTTGACAAGATGGACCTTCCTTACCGCAGAAGGCTGTTCATACAGGTTTGATAAAGTCTTCATCAGATCTCTGGCAGTTAGCTGATCCTTTACATTAAAAGCGACCTGCTTCGTCAAACTGAGACGAATTGCTCCCAATGCTTTCCTGTCTAGGAGTTCGAGATCCTCTTCATCCATGTTCTTCGGCTTCCGCTTCTTTGACCATTCTTCATCGGTCATAGTTGCCGGCTTCTCTTTTATCGGCCAATGCAGATCCTTCTGGTACAGATAATCCTCCATCTGCATCTTCCAGAAACTGAAATTCGTTCCATCGAATTTCTCAATCTTGTGAGAATCTTTCTCTGATCCCATCTCCACGATAAAATCGTTGACCTCGAGAAAACCTAGATTTGTGTGAAAAATAACCTGCCCCAACCTAGGGCTCTGATACCAATTGTTGTTAAGAAAGAATAATAATAATTCACACACACAGATAATATGAAAACAATAAAGAAGAAAGAAACGACACCAAAGATTTTACGTGGTTCAGCAAGTTGCCTACGTCCACGGAGCGCACCGCACTCAATCCACTACTTCCACAGTTGATTACAATCTCTCTGTCTCTCTCAAGTCTCTCTACAATTGCTCTCAATCTCTTTCTACTCTTCTCAACACTCACGGTGAATTTTCAAACACACACATTAGGGTTTACATAATGTAGTATTTATATGAATACTAGGTGTAAGCAATAACCCAAAAAGACCCCTTTCTTTTCCTTGCGCTGACTTCCTATTTCGCGCAAAATACGTCATTACCGCTGACCGGACCGCTTGGCGTGCATGTGCCTGGTCAGCGGTAAATGAGGCGAGAGGTTACTGCTTTGGGTCGCTGAGCGTGCTGCTCCCTAGGCACCTTGCCTGGGCAGCGAAAAAATGCAAAAAGAAGAAAGTCTCCTCTGATTAGCGCCGAGCATGCCGCCCCTTGAGCACCTTGCCTGGTCAGCGGAAATTACAAGAGAGAGCAGCCTCAGTTTCAAGGCTTCACAAAACCCAACAACAGTGACAACGGTAAGCGTTGTTCTTCGCTCCTACTGTTCGTCACATCCTCCAAACCTCCCTCAAACATAACCTCATACTCCCAAACACTCTCACGTCTCCAGGAAGTCTCTGCATTGGTAAATCATGTTTGATAACCATTGGAAATTCAAGCCATATCCAACAAGTTTCTCTTTTTGCTTTACAGATTTCACAGTGCTGTTTGCATTGGGTTCGAGCTTGACAGGGAACTTTGTCCACTGGAGAGATGTCTAAGTGAGTTTAGCTGGGTGTTTTTGGTGTTTGTCGCTGATCTTGTTTTTGTTTTTGTTAAAAAAATGAAATCTCTGATAAGGCCATACCATCCAACATAACTAGTTTCATACATATGAAACTAGAAAAAGAGGTTAACTTGCCTAGTTTCACACACGTGATAACAACTATAGAAAACAATATTCTGATACCTCTGTTTGAGATGATCAGACCATAAAACATCCATAAACACCATCCATAAACACAAACATACCATAAACATAAACAACCATCAATAACATACAAACCATACTTCACTCAATATTTTCCATGAAAATAACTTTCCATTAACCATTGAACCATTACAAACCATTAACCATACATCCATCTCCATCTCTTTTCATACATTTTACAATGACAGAAGGGGGGTTTAAATACAAAATACAAGGGCAATTGTAACCATTTGATCTCACCATCATTGCCATCCAATGGACAAGTGTGCTACAAGAAACTGACACTCTGCCAGACTTTAGCCACTACTCCAAGTAATCGGTACAGCTACCAAAAACATCATTACAATACAAAAGTAAATCTAACATGTTTTAAACAATCTAAAAGTAAACTAAATAGTACAACTAATTCAAATTAAACTAAACTAACATAAACTAAACTAAACTAACATAACTAAACCATAATCATACCATCCATAAGCTAGAGAGTATTTGGAAAAGTTTCACATAGTTCAACAGTTTTCTCTGTTTTGCTTGCCTCCCCTGTTTTGTTTTGGTTGTCTCCTGCATGGGCGGTCTTTTTTTGGGTTTGTTTCGGGCAGTTATGTAGCCTGTGTTCTTTGTAGCCGTTGGCTTTCGCTTTGTTTTTATAAGAAATTATAAGAAATTTTTTTATAAGATTGTCTTTTAATCTTTTAGAAAATATGCAGTTTGCTACATAATTCTCATCTTCTCTTTTTGTTTTATAGATTTCGCATAGCTGTTTGCATTGGTTGATTGCTAACCAACGTTTCGTGTTCAAAAACTGCAACAGCAAGATTTTCATCGTTCTATATAATGTGAAAGTTGGAACTGCTACAGTACTGTATCTTATGTATTGCATTTTCTGAATAAATTCAGAGTTAAAAATTTTTAATTTAGATAATAGTTTGCCTAAAAGTCCCATGGAATAATTTATGATAGGCCCAAATCGGACTTCAATTGTCAGTTGCCACTCCAAATAAGCTCCCAAAAGTTGTACTGTTTGCACACTAGCTAAACAAACTAACATACTGAAAGAATAGAAATTCATGTTGCATTTTTACCATAGTAACTGATGTAGAAATTTTCATAGGAATTTCACAAACAGAACACAGTCCAAGATATAGTTATTATCGAGGTCCGATCAATGAAAGTGTTACATTATTCACTGAACAAGCTCCAGGCCTGCTCATAGGTGGAACTGAATTCTGCAAACTTTTTAGATATGAGAAAGCAGGTTGTTTAGGAGAAGGTAAAATGATGTGTTCATTGGTAAGCATTGAGACTACTTCCGACATGGTTGGTCTATCCGCCGCAATCTCTTGAACACACAGAAGGGCCACATTGATGTACCTGATAAGCATGGGATATGATGCTTCATTTTCCAGTATTGGATCCTTCAAGTCCATAGCTCTATCAGTATTCCACAGTTCCCATGCCTGATGAGAAACAGAACAATTAAATTTTAAAAATCCATAGAACAGGTTAACAACTAAGAACAAAATGATCAAAAGCATAGTGGAGAAGAAAAGTGGGAAGCCTTTTCACTTACATATCCAAGAAGATTAAGAGAGTCGGTATTATAGAAGCCTGTATTCTTTTTGCTACTTAGTGTCTCCAACAACAATACTCCAAAACTAAAAACATCCGATTTTATTGAGAAGATGCCTTGCAGGGCATACTCAGGTGGCATGTATCCACTGATCATATTCAACATTGCATCATACATTTTAGCATCTTGAATCGATTTATCTAAAATGACAAAGGATTCAAACTAGTTTAAGAATTTCAAATTTACTTACTACGTTCCGACAATCCTATTAGTATTTGCTTGTAACTCATCTCCACCAAACATTCTTGCCATGCCAAAATCAGCTATTTTTGGGTTCATGTTGCTATCTAATAGAATATTACTGGCTTTCAAATCTCTATGAATAATTCGTAGTCTGGAATATTGGTGAAGATAAAGAAGTCCTTGAGCAATCCCTTCAATGATTCTAACACGTGTTCCCCAATTTAATACGCCTTTATTGGTTGGATCTGTTCAGATAAAAGATTACAGATTAAAACAAATATATGAGATAAAATTGGTTTAGTATTGCTAGGTAGTTAACATATGCATAACTTAGAATTGATAAATCACAAACCGAAGAGAAATGAATCCAAGCTTTTGTTAGGCATGAACTCATAGATCAAAATCTTTTCGCCATGTTCTAAACAGCAACCCAAGAGTCTAACAAGGTTCCTGTGTTGTAGTTTAGCTATAAGCATCGTCTCATTTTTCAACTCTTGTAGCCCTTGCCCTGACTGTCTTGAAAGCCTTTTCACTGCAACTTCCTGTCCATTAAGTAGTTTTCCCTGCAATTGGACTTCATGAGTTCAAGAACATATAACTTGTACTATTGAACTGGTAATCTATCAATCAAAAGCAAAAACACTTCTCCATTTTGGACCTCAAATATTACTTTATATAATGAAAAGAATGATGTACCTTGTAGACAGGTCCAAAGCCACCTTCGCCAAGCTTATTTTTGATAGAAAAATTATCTGTGGCTGCAGATACACTGGAGAAGCTGAACAATGGCAACCAAGAGTCCTTACTCTTACCTTTTGCTCTTTCTTCTTCGGATAGTTCACTTGTGCTTGTCTCCGTGCTCATATTTATATCGAATAGTAACATATCCTGGCTTCTTTCCATCTCCTCTGTTTTTGGTAGACAACTTAAAATGCGATCATAAATTTTTGTATGCACACACACACAACACGCACATGTACTTGCAACAAAGAGATAGAAGCAGGAAGGTTACCTTTCTCTTTGAGTCTTCTCCTCCATCGATAAACGATGTAAGAAGCAGGAAGAAGTACCGCCATAACAACAACAATTGCAATTACCCAAAATAGCTTCTTCTCTCCTGCATCAAAAAATATGCCATCAAAGAAAGTCACAAGAGGGGAACTAACCGTCAACTAATTTTCTTTCTCTTTCCACTTTTTTTTTTTTTTTTTTTTAAAAAAAAAAAGGAAATTTACTGAAGATAAACAACTGATGATGATGAAGATGTTTGTGCTGATCTCTTTCTTGCCTTCTATGGTGGGCAAAATCCCATCATTGGAAGATTCTGACGTTCTTTCCACCTTGATCAAAGCAATATTTGAATCACGTGTTCTTCTCCCATATCTGAAAGGAAGCCTTTGCTTTCTGCACACACCATCTTGGAATAGGGCAGCTTCACAATTACAGTCTACCAAGCATGATTGTGAACAATCTTCTTTAGATGTTTGTGACAGAACAGAATATGAAACATCTTCCCAAATAGTATTGTCCAATTCTTCAAGAGTGAATTTTTTACCCTTACTTTTGCAACTCCCTGATGTGAAATTCCTTACGCAACCTGAATTTCTGTTGTCTTGATTATCAACTACAAATCCTGGAAGACATGTGCATCCGGGTGCCGTATCATTCAAAATGCAAAAGCTGTTAAGGCCACAGAGACCCAAAGGAGCGCACCAGTTATTTGTAGAATTCCATACGATTGACCACCTACTGCTATTATCCAAACTGTGTGAATATAGCCGGAATAATCCATCCGAATCAATTCTCATCATAAAGACTGTTCCCCTTGTTTTATACACTCCACTTGTCAGATTCTTCAGTTTGAAGCTAGTGGCGTTAAGCAGGTAAAGATTACCATCTACATCAAGATTTAGAGTCACTTTATCACCTGTTCCAAATGTATTAGCTGACCAATAAGCATGTGTAGCTGTGTCTGGAGTGTCCTTGGGATACTGAACAAGGTTTCCGTTGCTTTGCATCTTAAGGCGGAAAAAGCCAGTATATTGATCAGTTTCAGACACACTCGAAAACAGCTCCATCCCTGTCGAAAGAGTTTGAGTTGGCAGAAGCGTGTCTGTTGGGTATCTGAAACTCTGCCATAATATATCTCCATCAGAATTACAAAGAACGAAGTTGCCGGTATCAAGCATGGAAGCATAAGATGCGGTCTGTGCAATGTCAGCTATATAAGTAGTATCTTGGCCTTGTGCTGTTTGCAAGACAAGCCGGTCTCCAGCAGCAGTGAAGAGCAAGGTCGTGTTGGCTGAGACTGGTGGGTCGTCTCGGCGGGCAGTCCACACCACAGTTTTCTCTGGAATTCCAGCAAGAAAAACCCCAACAGCATAGCCGCCATTGCCTCTTTGATAAAAACCGAAGGCATAGAGACCGGAACTTGACAGCCATGAGGAGGTTTTGGTGGGTGTTAGAGATGATCCTCGGCTTATATTAGAATATCTTTGTTGAGCTGTAGCTAGAGAAGAAATGGACATGACAAAGAAGATGATAAAATAATACATCAAAAGAAAATGATCTCTCTGCATCTGCATCTTCTAAGCTTTCCTCAATTTTTTTATTTTTATTTAGGAAGGCTTGATCGAAATGGAAATATGATCAGAATTCAGAAGTTGAGGTTAATTTAAATTTATTTGAAGTGAAAACTCGTTTAGGTCAAGTCGCTCAAAGAATATTTCAAAGCCTTTATGGTAGGACAAATCAAACTAGTATTTTTTTTGAAAGAAAAATAAAACTATAGTTTTAAATTTTTAATACAGGACAATATTGACGCAGTGAGATCAACAGTTCTAAGTTATAGTCAAAGCTCTGCCAGAATATATCTAATTTCTCATTTCTTAAAATAAGATTCCCTGAATCTAATAGAAGGGCACTTGTGTTGTGGTTCAGTGAAATCTCATTTACTCTATAGGTAATAATTTGTTGAATTTCCAGGGGTAAAAAAACCTAACTCAAATATCTTACCTGCAGATACTATGCTCTCTGAGTGTGTTATATTTTGCCCTTGTGAAATGCTATCAGTGGCAGCATCAACAACAGTGGAGAACTGCATACAAAAGAAACAGAAAATCAGACGACAAATCAATGATGAAACTCTCCTGCTTGACATTCTGAATTCTGCAGACACCTCACAGGGCATGTTCCTGCTTTTTCTGTATATCTTTCTTGTAAGAATGACTAAGAAAACCATAAACTTGTTTGCATAAATGCAGTAATGGACTTCTATTATGGAACTTTTCTATCGCTGACTTTAGACTTGACTTTTCGGGTCAGTCTTTGAAAGTATGAGTATTTTTCAGGACATCACAGAACCATGAAATGCATGGGATCCTTTTTTTTTCTGTATTTTTTTCTTTTAACCGTAAGAATGACTAACAAAACCATAAACTTGTTTTCATAACTGCAGTGATGGACTTCTATTATGGAACTTTTCTATCACCGACTTTAGACTTGACTTTTCGGGCCAGTAATGACTAACAAAACCATAAACTTGTTTTCATAACTGCAGTGATGGACTTCTATTATGGAACTTTTCTATCACTGACTTTAGACTTGACTTTTCTGGCATGCAAAGACTGGTCCGAAAAGTCAAGTCTAAAGTCAGTGACAGAAAAGTTCCATAATAGAAGTCCATCACTGCAGTTATGAAAACAAGTTTATGGTCTTGTTAGTCATTCTTACAGTTAAAAGAAAAATATATACAGAAAAAAACAGGATCACATGAATTTCATGGTTCTGTGATGTCCTGAAAAATACTCATACTTTCAATCATTTTCCGATAAGTTATTTAGTTATAGTTAGTTGCCTGTGAGGTGTCTGCAGAAGTCACAATGTCAAGCAGGAGAGTTTCGTCATCGATTTGTTGTCTGATTTTCTGTTTCTTTTGTATGCAGTTCTCCATTGTTATTGATGCTGCCACTGATAGCATTTCACAAGGGCAAAATATAACACGCTCAGAGGGCATAGTATCTGCAGTTAAGATATTTGAGTTAGGTTACTTATAGAGTGAGTGATAATCCATTTTATTAGAATCCATTTCACAAGCCAGAACACAAGTGCACTTTTATTAGATTCAGGGAATAGGGACTGCTGAGCTGAAAATGGATCCTAAGCAACCAAATGAATATTTCCTAATGAGTGGCTCTCAAATGGTCTAGAGGAGTGGGGTTTGGCTTGCGAATGAGAACACATTTGCTATAATTCCTGAAATGAGACTTTTAATTATATCTTCAATTATAGTTTTTATAGTGAAGAAAATGAGACGTACTTCACATATTTTATTCAAGATTCCACGGTAAGAAGACTTCTTCTCGATATGTTTGGACAATTAAACAATTGAATTGGTTAGAGACTTCACATGTGTGGTTTAAATTCTGGATTCGACCACGTTATGGCTGTGAGGCTTATGCTTATTGTGGTTCGTTCAGCATCTGTGATGCCAGTAACCAAAATTTCTTCTGTCACTGCCTGCAAGGTTTTCAACCCTTGGATAGTTTTAAACAGCTAAATCCATCAAGTGGGTGTGTGAGAAGAACAACATTGCAGTGCGAGGATAGTTCTTCTGTTAATGGTGATGAAGATAGCTTCTTGATGATGAATAACATAAAATTTTGTTTCAGTGCAAAAGAATCAAAACTTCAGGATACAGAGGAATGCAAATTGGCTTTGCTTCAATGACTGTGCTTGCACTGCTTATGCTTATAATGAGGGAGCTGGATGTTCCTTATTGTTATAAGTATGGATCCCATATTCTTCACATTGGTATGATATTGTCCGCTTTGAGACGAGCCCGCACGGATTTGCTCTTGGGTCTCTACCCAAAAGGTCTCATACTAATGGAGGTTGTTTCTGTACTTATATGCCCATGATCATCCTCATGTTTAGCAATGTGGGACTTTGGTCACACACCCAACAATCCTCCCCTCAAATAAAGGACCATCATTATCTTCATGGTCTGGGCCTCCCTTCAAGCGATCATGCATCCGTCAATACTAGAGAAGCACTCCACCGAGGTCACTCCTCTCCACTGTTTTGGGAGGCACACGTCCACCACCTTATCTGCATTTCTTTTCAGTTTCACACAACATATTGACTAGAGCAATCCCTTAATCGTTTTGCAATTTGAGCTCACTTGAATATTTGGACTTGTCTAATAATAGCTTGTATGGAACGATTCTACATTGTCTAGGAAACTCTACAAGTATTTCGGTCTTGGATCTAAGGTTGAACAACTTTCACGGCAGCATCCTTCAAACATTTGGAAATGGCAGTTAGTTGACAACCCTGGATCTTATTGGAATTGAAGGGATCATTACCACCTTCTTTGGTCAACTGTGGTAACTTGGAAGTCCTAGATCTTGGGAATAACATGATCAATGATACCTTTCCCCATTGGTTAGCAACTCTTCCAGAACTGAAAGTTCTACTGTGATCTAATAGATTCTATTGTTCTCTTGTCTTTTTTTTTTTTTTTTTTTTTTTTTTTTTTTGAAACTGCATTTTATTAATCACAAAATCCCAAAAACAGGGGAAGCAAAACGCCAGAAAACAGCAGGGGGAACAGAAACATCACAACCCCTAAGAAAGCCACAACAGGCAGCAAAAACAGCCACAGCTGAAAACAGAACAACGAAGAAAAGACCAAACAAAACACAAGCACAACCGAAAGGCAATAAAGACCAGCCACAACCACAACACCCGAGCAGCCTTACAACAGCAAAAACCCCAAAGCAACGACCACAACGCCCAAGCTGCCATACACCAGCAAAAATCAGCCAACACCACATTCCAACCTATCACCACAACGACCGGAACCACTTTTAGCCAGATTATCAGCTAAAGAGTTAGCCTCCCTAGGCGTGAATTTGAAAGCAATGTTGACCAAAGAGACCTTAAACTGCCAAATATCATGTGTAATATCCTGAAAAATGGGTCACATTGTTCCCAAGTAGTTGGCCCTAATTATTATGGATTTGGACTCAATTTAGTTTCTAAAAGATTTGAGGTCAAAATGATATTGTTGGAGAGATCTTAATTATGTCAAGAGAAGTAATGAATTGGATTGGACCAAAATCAATTAGTATCTGGGCCTATCTTTATTGTAAATGTGAATGCCCTAGCTTAATTAAATTAGTAGTTGATCCAAGCCCAAATCCAGTTATATAGCCAGTCCATTTAGCTTGGATTAGCAGCCCAACTCAAATGGTTTTAAGTAGAGGGAGGAAGGATTTGGCCAAAGTGGTAGAGAAAGTCAAGCAATTATTGAATGGGTGCATTATTAAAGTTGAGGTAATGATGAAAAGTAGACTAAGAATAAAGGATTGGTCAATATAAAGACTATGTGTAAAATAAGTGTGAAAAGAAGAAACTTAAGGCATGAAAGGAGTGACTTAAGGGAGGGTCGGTGAAGAAAGAAAGAAGAAAGAAGAGGAAAATGAGAAAGAGAGAAGGAAGAATCGAGAAAGAGGGAAGAAGAAGAGAAATGGAAAACAGTAGAGAGAGATCGGTGCTAGAAAAGAGAGGGAGAGAAGAGAGATGAGTGTGTGCAGAAATGGAGTGAAGAACATCACTGCACAGCCTGGAACAAACGTCGATATCTCCTTCGTCTGAGATCGGTTTGGGCTGAAATTTGGTCAGCAGACCCTACTCTTGTAGTTCTTGATTCTTGGTGGTGGAGATGTCAATCGGATTTCCCAGTGATGAGATCGGTGGCTTCGAACAGAGCTGGGCAGAAGCTTGGTATAAACATTGGTTGGAAGATATTGGTGCTAGGTAAGTTGTTCCCTTGTAAGGATTTCTTAGATATGTTAGATTGATTTTATGAATCATTTATGAGAATAAGCATGTATAGGATTGATTAATATTCATTTCATAGTTCATGATCCTTAGCATGATTTTAATTAGATTTTCGAATCATTAAAGAGATATTTGGAGATCCCCTGTTTTTACAAGACCAGCCAGATTTCGTAAAACTGCGTTGGGTTGGTTATTCATGTGGGAAAATTATGGGAATTTATATGAAGGTAGATGTATATGTCTAGTATCATTCTGTAAAGTTTCATGATTGTTATATGTGTAGAAATATTGTTATGATTTTCGGAATGGACAAAGGTCGGATCTCATTCTCTGCTGGACAGATTTAGGAAAACGGGAAAGGAATGAATAATTACATATTTGAATGATCATGGATTAAATTGATAATTTTACTGTAGTATTTCCTATATGTCTGGATCATCCATGTCAAATTTCGTAATAATTGGAGTTGTAGAGAATCAATTAAAAATCGTAGACCAGAGGGTGGTCATTCGTGATTATTAGCTGGAAATTAGATTTCTAAGTTTGGTTTAATATATGTGAAGCTCATGTTGATTTAAATGGCTGTGATTATGAGATTATGACAGTGAATCAAATGTAATATTTTATAGATTTGAGTGATTCTTGAATTTCGAAAGCTAGAGCGGATTTGTGCGTGTTTGAGGTAAGTAAATTCATTCATGGTGTGTTACGTTTGAAATCACCGAAATTACTGCTTTCTTTATTGTATTTTACTCTATTATATTTGTCAAAGATACTACTGGCTTTGATCAAGTATTTACGTTGTTTAAGACTGGTACATAAACCGTTTTGAAATTAATATATTTCTTATATACTGTCAGATCTTTTGATCACTATCTAATATAGTTTTACTAAAATACTACTGTTATATGGTACTGATAGTTATATAAAAATGCTACCGCTACCGTTTATACTGTTATATGAAAATGCTACTGATTTAAAT
The DNA here is from genome assembly GCA_030490815.1 of Acer saccharum. Lineage (NCBI taxonomy): Eukaryota > Viridiplantae > Streptophyta > Magnoliopsida > Sapindales > Sapindaceae > Acer > Acer saccharum. Next base: position 16,357,737 of record CM059867.1, on the reverse strand, counting down.
ATGTGAATTCATAAAACTGTTTTGGCTCATCGTTCCGTAGTTACCGTTATCGATATTGGCCCAGTTGGGATTCTGTGTGCACACATACTGTTATTGCCGCGTCACTCGGGTTAATTGTGACATACTGTTGCCGCGTCACTCGGGTTAATTGTGACACTATGGAACATGAGCTAACTGATATATTGATTTTACTGTTATTACTGAAAAGCTATATGCTTACCGTTTTGTAAAAAGACTACCGTTTATACTGTAAAGCTATATGCTTACCGTTTTATAAAAAAGGATACTGTTTTTACCGTAAAGTTATATGCTTACCGTTTTATAAAAGGGATACCGTTTTTACTGTAAAGTTATATGCTTACTGTTTTATAAAGAGAATACCGTTTATACCATGAAACTATAAGATTACTGTTTATAAAAGAATATTGTCTATATTGTAAAAACATTGTTTACTGTTTATAAGGCGAATATCTGATTTCAGTGTTTTAAACTATGATTATTAGATGATCTTTTGATTTATATTGTTATACTGTTTTACGAAATGCTGTACGATTTAAGAATACGAACGGATATGATTTTAAATATTGCTTCAACCGTTTTATCAATATTTTCTAAAAGGTTTATGAGAAAGGTTTTTAATGCAAAGGTTTTACAAAGGTTATTTATTTTACATGTTATACATGAATTTATTTACTGAGTTGACGGCTCACCCCTCGTCACCATCATTTTGCAGATTGAGTTCATGGATTTTGAATGAATGGGGCTTGCATTAGCATATGGTTGGATATGTACTGGTGGAAGATTTAATTTCATGTATATATGTACTGTAAGGAATCAATTTATTTGATGTTGTAATTACATGTAGGATCCGACTGTTTAGTATAATTGATGGTATCATGTTTGGGTATTGTACTTTGGTGGATATATTGTTGATGATTCTAATTGTGAATATTTATGAATTAAGGTTTTTAAAAGTTCTGTTTCGTGTAGCAACCCGGTCCGTTGGGTCCCAGATTTGGGGGTGTTACATCATGGATCAACCCCACCAACTTGAAGTTTCCAAAATCTTCACCATTTATCCAAGACACCGCAGAACATGAATCACTAAAGATGGAAATATTGCGATGAAGAATAGTCTGATTCGTGGCAACAAGCTGACAAGCTCTATGGATAGAGAAAACTTCAGCCGAAATAGGATCCAAAATGCCAACGTAGAACGAAAACAAACATAAAATTATGCCACTAGAGTCTCTAAGAACACCACCGATACCAGCGTCCCCTGGATTGCCCTTTGCTGAACCATTCACATAGAAGCTAAGATCCACATTAGCAGGAGGCGACCACCCTCTGCACCTAACAGCCTTGGGAACCTTGATATCCACACACCTTTCATTTAAATCCAAAATAAGCAAAGTTAAATCGGTTTCAGAACCAACATTATGATTCTTAAACCATAAAGCAACACGAAACTTGATTTTATCTAGAGCTGAACACAAAATAGCTTGACTGCCACGGAACACCACATCTTTACGACATTCCCAAATTGTCCACAAAATTGCAAAAAACAAAGTGTTACACACTCTCTTCCTTGAGCGCGAAGGACATAAACCAAACCGGCCATCCAGCCACCACAAAGACGAATTAGAACAGCAATTAACTCCCCACCAACCCAAACAAATTCTCCATAATTTACTAGACCAGACGCAAAGAAGAAACACATGGTCAATTGTTTCCAACCCAGCACCACATATAGGACAATCCAGACTCACCACTTGACCAACACTGAATCTGCATAAAACCTCTCTCACCAAAATTCTACCTTTCAACAATTGCCAGGTAAAAATTTCAACCTTAGGAGGACATATTCCCTGCCAAATGAAATCAAAATGCGGAGAAACCATGCCAACATTATCTTCCAAGCATCTCCTAAAAGAGCTGACAGTGAAAAGACCATTAGGACAAAATGACCAAGCCAAAGCGTCCCCAATATTCGACTTAACAGAAATAGTGTCCAGCGACAACAAAAAACAGTTCCATTGCTCGCACTCCCAATCGAAAAGAGGCCTTCTAAGCATTACATTCCAAACCCAAATATTATTATCCCAACAACCAAATTCTGACACCATCCCATCTTTGTTAGTAGCCAACGCGAAAATTCTGGGAAAGGCTCTTTTAAGCGGAATATGATCCCAGGAAAAATCATGCCACAAACGGACTCTCTCACCTCACCCAACGACCACCTAGAAACCATTCCTAACAATATCGAAAGCTTTATGATCCTTATCAAAAAACCGACAGACATTCTTAAAAAACTAGGAACTAGATTTCTCCTAATTAACTTTCCAAACAAGAGGATTCTGACCGAAGCCATACTTGGCACAAATGACATTCTTTCAAAGAGTGGATTCCTCTCTCCCAAATCTCCAAATCCATTTAGCCATAAGACTTAAGCCTTTATCACGCATCCTCCCAATTCTATTGTTCTCTTGTCAATTCAAGAACAACACCTGCCTTCTCTAAGTTGCGAATTCTTGACCTCTCTCACAATGGATTCACTGGTCCATTGCAAACGAGAGTTTTTGAAAAACTTCAAGCAATGATGAGTGGGAAAAACAATAATTCCAAAATGGGATATATGGGAGATGACTATTATCAAGATTATGTAACCATGATAATGAAAGGAGTTGAAATCGAAATGCAAAGAATTCTAACCATTTTCACTATTGTGGGTTTGTCAAGTAACAAGTTTAAGGGACAAATTCCAAATGTAGTTGGAAAACTGAATTCTCTCAAAGGTCTCAACTTTTCTCATAACCATCAAATAGGAAATATTCTAGAATCCATGGAAAATTTGATAGAGTTAGAATCACTAGACCTCTCTTCAAACAAGCTTGAGGAAAAGATTCCTATGCAATTGACAAGTCTGATATCTTTACATCTCATACAACCAGCTTGTGGGGCCTATACCTCAGGGGAAATAATTCAATACATTTGAAAACAATAGCTATATTGGAAACATGGGGTTGTGTGATTGCCATTGTCAGACAAATGTAGCAATGATGAACCACCAAAATCAGAGACAACAATAATCAAGGAAGAATAAGATACTTGGAGTGGTTTGATTGGAAAATCCTTATGATGGGTTACGGAAGTGGACTTGTGATTAGCTTGTCGATGGGGTACATTGTATTCACAACAGGAAAGCCATGGTGGTTTGGGAGTATGATTGAAAGAAATGTGATAAAGCTTACCGGAAGACGTAGAAGAAGAAGAAATTAACAATTGCAAGTCATTCTCTCACTTAGGTAAATGCTCCGATCATTGTTATAAAAGAAAATGGTGTTGTTTCTGATGAAGCAAAATTATAAGATTGGCTTTTGAACTTCTAGAAAATATGCAGTTTGAAGCTTAATTCTCAGTCTCTTTTAGCGCATGCTTTACAGATTTCACAGAGCTGTTTGCATTGGTTGGTTGATAAACGCTACCAGACATATTTTTTTGATTTTAATTCTGAAAACCAAAAACACTGTTTTCATTTTTTTTTTAAAATAACAATTAAAAAACGCCCACCGGATGGCGGACGTACCCTAACATGCCACAAACTGTTGTATTGAAAAGCATAGAAATTGAAGTCGCATTTTGACCATAGTAACTGATGTAGAAATTCTCATAGGAATTTCACAAACAGAACACAGGCCAAACAAAAGTTATCGAGGTTCGATCAATGAAAGTGTTAGATTATCCACTGAACAATCTCCAGGCCTGCTCATAGGTGAAACTGAATTCTGCAAACTTTTCAGATATGAGAACGCAGGTTGTTTAGGAGAAGGTAAAATGATGTGTTCATTGGTAAGCATCGAGACTACTTCTGACATGGTTGGTCTATCCGCCGCAATCTCTTGAACACATAGAAGGGCCACATTGATGTATCTAATAAGCATGGGATATGATGCTTCATTTTCTAGTATAGGATCCTTCAGGTCCATAGCTCTATCAGTATTCCACAGTTCCCATGCCTGAAGATGAACGAACAGAACATTTAAATGTTAAAAATCCATAAAACAGGTTAACAACTGAGAACAAAATGATTAAAAGTGTAGTGGAGAAGAAAAGTGGGAAGCCTTTTCACTCACATGTCCAAGAAGATTAAGAGAGTCGGTATTGTAGAAGCCTGTATTCTTTTTGCTACTCAGTGTCTCCAACAATAGCACTCCAAAGCTAAAAACATCTGATTTTATTGAGAAGAGGCCTTGCAGGGCATACTCAGGTGCCATGTAACCACTGATCATATTCAACATTTTATCAAACATTTCAGCATCTTGAATGGATTTATCTAAGACATAACAAACAAATCAAAGTAGTTTAAGAATTTCAAATTTACTTACTAAGTTCCGACAATCCTATTAGTATTTGCTTGTAACTCATCTCCACCAAACATCCTTGCCATGCCAAAATCAGCTATTTTTGGGTTCATGTCACCATCTAATAGAATGTTACTGGCTTTCAAATCTCTATGAATAATTCGTAGTCTAGAATACTGGTGAAGATATAGAAGTCCTTGAGCAACCCCTTCAATGATTCTAACATGTGTTCCCCAATCTAATACGCCTTTTTTGGTTGGATCTGTTGAGATAAAATGTTACGAACTAAAACAAATATAGGAGATAAAATTGGTTTAGTATTGCTAGGTAGTTAACATATGCATATCTTAGAATTGATAAATCACAAACCGAAGAGAAATGAATCCAAGCTTTTGTTAGGCATGAACTCATAGATCAAAATCTTTTCACCATGTTCTAAACAGCAACCCAAGAGTCTAACAAGGTTCCTGTGTTGTAGTTTAGCTATAAGCATTGTCTCATTTTTCAACTCTTGTAGCCCTTGCCCTGACTGTCTTGAAAGCCTTTTCACTGCAACTTCCTGTCCATTAAGTAGTTTTCCCTGCAATTGGACTTCATGAGTTCAAGAACATATAACTTGTACTATTGAACTGGTAATCTATCAATCAAAAGCAAAAACTCTTCTCCATTTTGGACCTCAAATATTACTTTATATAATGAAAAGAATGATGTACCTTGTAGACAGGTCCAAAGCCACCTTCACCAAGCTTATTTTCGATAGAAAAATTATCTGTGGCTGCAGATACACTGGAGAAGCTGAACAATGGCAACCAAGAGTCCTTACTCTTACCTTTTGCTCTTTCTTCTTCGGATAGTTCACTTGTGCTTGTCTCCATGCTCATATTTATATCGAATAGTAACATATCTTGGCTTCTTTCCATCTCCTCTGTTTTTGGTAAACAACTTAAAATGCGAATATAAATTTTTGTATGCACACACACACAACACGCACATGTACATGGACCAAAGAGAGAGATAGGCATAAGAAGGTTACCTTTCTCTTTGAGTCTTCTCCTCCATCGATAAACGATGTAAGAAGCAGGAAGAAGTACCGCCACAACAACAACAATAGCAATTACCCAACTTAGCTTCTTCTCTCCTACATCAAAAAATATGCCATCAAAGAAAGTCACAAGAGAGGTACTAACCGTCAAATAATTTTCTTTCTTTGTTTTTTTTTTTTTAAAAAGGGAAATTTACTGAAGATAAACAACTGATGATGAAGAAGATGTTTGTGCTGATCTCTTTCTTGCCTTCTAGGGTGGGCAAAATCCCATCATTGGAAGATTCTGATGTTCCTTCCACCTTGATCAAAGCAATATTTGAATCACGTGTTCTTTTCCCATATCTGAAAGGAAGCCTTTGCTTTCTGCACACACCCTCTTTGAATAGGGCAGCTTCACAATTACAGTCTACCAAGCATGATTGTGAACAATCTTCTTTAGATGTTTGTGACAGAACAGAATATGAAACCTCTTCCCAACTAGTATTGTTCAATTCCTCAAGAGTGTATTTTTTACCCTTACTTTTGCAACTCCCTGATGTGAAATTCCTTTCGCAATCTGAATTTCTGTTGTCTTGATTAACAAGTGCAAATCCTGGAAGACATCTGCATCCGGTTACCAAATCATTCAGAAAGCAAAAGCTGTTAAGGCCACATAGACCCTTCGGATCACACCTGTCATCTGTAGAATTCCATACGACTGACCACCTATTGCTATTATCCGCTCTGTGTGAATATAGCCGGAATAATCCATCGGAATCAATTCTCATCATAAAGATTGTTCCCCTTGTTTTATACACTCCACTTGTCAGATTCTTCAATTTGAAGCTATTGGCGTTAAGAAGGTAAAGACTGCCATCTACATCAAGATTTAGAGTCACTTTATCACCGGTTCGATCTGTAAAAGACGAAAAGTAAGAATATGGAGCTGTGTCTGGAGTGTTCTTGGGATACTGCACAAGGTTTCCGTCGCTTTGCATCTTAAGGCGGAAAAAGCCAGTAGATTGATCAGTTTCAGACACACTCGAAAACAGCTCCATCCCTGCTGAAAGAGTTTGAGTTGGCAGAAGCGTATCTGTTGGGTATTTGAAACTCTGCCATAATATATCTCCATCATAATTATAAAGCACGAAGTTGCCGGTATCAAGCATGGAAGCGTAAGATGCTGTCTGTGCAATGTCAGTTATATTAGTATCTTGGCCTTGTGCTGTTTGCAAGACAAGCCTGCCTTCAGCAACAGTGAAGAGCAAGGTCGCGTTGGCTGAGACTGGTGGGTTGTCTCGGAGGGCAGTCCACACCACAGTTTTCTCTGGAATTCCAGCAAGAAAAACCCCAACAGCGTAGCCGCCATTGCCTCTTTGATAAAAACCAAAGGCGTAGAGACCGGAACTTGACGGCCATGAGGAGGTTTTGGTGGGTGTTAGAGATGATCCTCGGCTTATATTATAATGTCTTTGTTGAGCTGTAGCTAGAGAAGAAATGGACGTGACAAAGAAGATGATAAAATAATACATCAAAAGAAAATGATCTCTCTGCATCTGCATCTTCTAAGCTTTCCTCTAGGAAAGCTTGATTGAAATATTGGAAATATGATCAGAATTCAGAAGCTGAGGTTTATTTAAATTTATTTGAAGTCAAAAGTCGTTTAGTTCAATATCTAATTTTGGTCACGATTCAAATCTTAGCTGACCATACAGCTTAGGATACCCATGCGGGACGTACCTTCACAGGGGCTAGGGTGGGCTCAAGCCCACCTGCCCCTTTTAAAATTTTTTTGAAAGTTTAATAATAAAAAATAAATATTAAAAAAAAATTCCTAATTGAAGGCCTGTAAAAAAAGTTGGAATACTGTATTTGTTTGATTGTTTCAACTTTCAACTTTCAGTTCACGCATCCCAAAGCTTAAGTTTTATTTTTTTATTTTTTCTTTAATAATAATTCTCACTTTCTCCAAATTTACAACAAATTTACTAAAATTGCACTTCATCTTATTGTCAACATGAACCATTGCCCATTGGTCTTCCCATAAGTATATTTTTATGAATATTATAAATTTAAATATTTTATTTTATATTGAAATTTTAGGATTATTATAATTTTTAGTTGATAAAAATTTTAGAAGTAATTTAATTTTAAATTTACAAATTAATGATATTGTTGAATGACTTTTTTATTTTTGTTGTTGTTTTGGTTGAAATTTTGATGCATACTTTTTAAGTTATTTTTTTTAAAATTATTATTTTGCTTCTAGATCTGTTAGTAAAATAATAATCTAACGGTATAGTTATTTTTTCTCAATAAAGTTGAGATTATGAGTTCAAATCCCCCTCCCCTAATTCAAAAAATAAAATAAAAAATGTATAGCTATTATATTATGTGACGTGATGTTGGGTACGGCTTATTTTAGGGATGTTTAGTTTTTTCTTCTTTCTTGTGTTGTTAAAGGTTTGTCTAGGTTGTTTTCTTTCTTGGTTCGTGTTGTTTCTGGCTCCCCTTTTTATCCGTTTGTTGGGTTCTCGGTATTCCTCCACCTTAAGTGAGGGCTTTTAATAAATTTGGGTCGGGGCTGCTTTGTGGGTGGCTTCTGCTCTTTAAAAAAAAAAAATAAATAAATAAAATTAATTAATGTTTGATTGCATTTACATTTCATCTTTATTTACAATTTGTTTTGACATTTTTATTATTAAATTTGTTAACGTATTTATTTAGAATATATATTATACCATGTAAGTCTAGCTATGTACTCTTGAATAAGTGTATCTTTATTTTTAATTAAAGAAATTTTATTGTATTGCCAATGTTCAGTCTAAAAAAATTTATTCTAGCCCACCCTGAAGTTTAATCCTGGTTACGTCCTTGTACATGCTTCATCAATCCTTGCATTGATTAGATCTTGCATTGATTAGATTACTAGAGATGTGCATGAACCGGTTTTCTCTGACCCTACATCTTTTAAAGACTTGTTTGAAAATGCATATTAAAATTTTTCCTAACAAACTACTTTTCGGAAATTTACAGCTTAGAAAAAACTGGTTCATGCACATCTCTAATAATCTAATCAACGCAAGGAACTTTTTTTTTCTGTCAATCAAAAACTAGGGTGTGTACAGTATGGTCGAAACAGAGAAGGGTTCAATATTTACTGACATGTGAATTGAAGTGTCCTATTTGATATGTGATTTGATATGTGTGTAGTATATGGGAAGTGTCCTCTAGAGTACTCTAGGGACTAAAGAGTCTTCACATTCATGTGTCGACGTATTAGTGCATGTGGGAGGACTCATTGCTGATCATGACGAGGGTCTGACTCTTACCTTCGAGCATGAGTGTTTTGTGTTTTCAAAAATAAGAAATCCTCACTTGCACTTTCCCTGTATACATAATTAGTTGCTGACGGGTAACTTTGGCTCCACTTTGTGATATGTGAAAAGTCCTACTATGTAATAATGGATAAAAGGAACCTAGCCAAATTTGATAAGTATATGATTTGAATGATTTGTGAACTGTGTTTTGAAAGATGTGGCTTTTCGTATTTTTGTGATATTTTGTATATGTATAAAAACATGTTTAGTATGCTTGCTGAGTTTCCAAACTCACTTAGTACATTGTGATTCCAGATTTTGAGGTTGTGATTCGCACATAGCATGGATTGGCATCTCAACGGAGTTTAGTTCTTGGTTCCCTAGGCGATAGGTGTTTATTTATCTTTCATAATATTGCTTATGTTCTTTTTGATATGGAATCTGGGAGTATGTAAATAATGTAATCATATTTGAAATTTTTAGTTCCGCGTTTTGTAAGCTATTTGTAAGAAAGTAAAGCCACGTCTTGACCTTTGGGTCGGGGCGTGACATGTCTGATGTTCTCAATACTTCTCAATGTAAGTAGACCACAATCCTTCAAGAAAACCTGTTTTTTCACATTGTAAGATGTACAGTATTAGATTCATATTTGTTGATCAAATATCCCAACAATAATATTCATGGAATCTCTTTCTTAGAATGAAATAATGTAAGTTTGTATTAGATAAAATTTTGTGGTTCATTTCTTTATCAGGTCACTGGTAGCTTTAGAAAGTTGTTTGCGATGTCTTTGGGAAGCCTAACAGAAGCTGCAGCTGTCTCCATTTTTCTTCTTAATTAATAGTTCAAAAATGGATTGAGTAGCCAAGACTGAGCAGAAAAGTCAAGTCTAAAGTCAGTGATAGAAAAGTTCCATAATAGAAGTCCATCACTGCAGTTATGAAAACAAGTTTATGGTTTTGTTAGTCATTCTTGATCAGTTACATGAAAAATATACTGAAAAAAACAGGATCACATGCATTTCATGGTTCTGTGATGTCCTGAAAAATACTCATACTTTCAAAGACTGACCTGAAAAGTCAAGTCTAAAGTCAGCGATAGAAAAGTTCCACAATAGAAGTCCCATTACTGCATTTATGCAAATAAGTTTATGGTTTTCTTAGTCATTCTTACAAGAAAGATATATAGAAGAAAAGTTCCACAATAGAAGTCCCATTACTGCATTTATGCAAACAAGTTTATGGTTTTTCTTAGTCATTCTTACAAGAAAGATATATAGAAAAAACAGGATGCTAACATGATATCTTTTTTCTCGTAGATGTGAAAAAAGCTGTTATGGTTTGCTAGGGTTTAGGCGGCACTATTCACCCGGAGGTACTGTTCATCCGGTGGCACTGTTCACGCATACTGTTCATCCGGTGCACTGTTCACAACCCGGTACTGTTTATCCAGTGCACTGTTCACTCTGTACTGTTTCATCCGGTGGCACTGTTCACACCGGTGGTACTGTTTGTCCGACAGCACTGTCCACGCTGACTGTAATGTTCACTTTATTTATTTATTTATTTATTTTATTTTTTAAGGGTATCTCTACTGTTGTTTTGGTTGCTTCTCTTGTGTTTCGAATCATGGCTTCTCCTCCCATGCTTGGTCTCGTAGAGGTTCCCAGGTCTTTGGAGGCCACTTTGGTTTGCTCTCCACACACAACTCCTATTTGTGATAAGGGGGACAGTTTCTTCTAGGAGTGGAGGGCAAAGTATGGGTAATGTGTTGCCTTCTATTCCTGCAATGGGTGAGAATACGGTTAATGTTGGAGGTTCGATTCAAGGCTCCGTTATGATTTCTAGTCCCTTGCCTATGGGTGGCAAATCTTATGCGGACTTTTTGAAGCCTTCTCATGATTTTATTCAGCCCTTCCCTATGACTGTTGCACCTCTGAAAATGGGAGGTTATGTGTCTTTTCGGGTTGATCCGGTGGCTTATCAATCCAGACTTGAGTTATACAAAAATGCTCTTATAAGGCGTGTAGTTCTTTCTAGTGGTGAGCGTCCATGGAAGCTTGTTGACCTTAAAGATAAGCTTAGTATGCTTTGGATGATTTCGGCGGATTGGAGATTTATGGGTCGTTTGTTTTTTTGTCCGAAGACTGAATAGTCATGAATTTTACTGAAGATTAACTAGTGATTGAAACCTGAATCTGAATGACATGTTTGTTTTTTTTTTTTTTCTCACGTCTGAATGTACTGTCAACATATTTGTTTTTTAAAAATAAAATTGACTGAAAAGAAGTAATTTTACATCTATACCCATACTAATTAAAAGAAGTAATTTAACATGTAACACTCTTTATAAGATTTTGCATGTTCTTCTACAAACAAAGTTTAATTTAACAAAACAAAAAATTTATCCAGAAATATAAGTTTGCATGTTATTCTGCAAGCAAAGTTCAAGTTCAATTTATTGTAAAAAAAAAAAAAAAAGAAAATCAAATTCAATTTTACGTATTGTCCAAATATCCAGAATATAATTCTAGAAACCATTTTTATTTTTTTTTTTGTTTCCTGGATCATATGCAACCAAAAACCAATTTTTTGTTTGTTTTGTTTAAAGGTTCCTAGATACCTTTTTTTTTTTTTTGAAATAGGTCCCTAAATTATACACTTGTACATACATACATATATATATATATATATATATATATATGTATATAAACAATTATTCTATAACTTCTTCAAGTCACGAAATCTACTCAATATAGAATGCAACCACAAAAATAATATTTGATAAATTATATAACTGCAACTATGACAATCATAACAAATTATCATTCTAAATTATGTTTAAAGAGTTCTATAACTGCCACTACACGTAGATAAAAAAAAAATTAAATAGTTCTTATCAGAATTTGGTAGAAGAGAAATTCAATTGTTTAATCCCATGAAGATTTCAATATGAGAAGTGATTAGGGTTTTTTTTTTTTTGTTTCTTTCTAAAAACCTTTTAAAATAAGAAATACATTAAAAGAAATAATTCTACACCATATCAAATTAGGATAAATTTAGAAATATATCTTTTTTTGGAGGATAGACTTGGAAGAAAATATTTTAATTATAATTTAGTGATTTGGAATTAAGTTAAAAATCAGGATTTCTTACCTTTTTTTAAAGTTGTTTTTTGATATTTTTAAGTTGTTTGACCACTTAAAAAAACAAACAAAACAACTTAATGAGTTCAATTCAGACCCATTAAGTCTTAAGTGGAAAAAACAAATGACCCCTTATATCTTTAGGGAGAGGCTATTTCCAGATCATTTTGAAATCTCCTGAAGATAAGAACAAGGTATAGGGTTTAGGTTATGTTAATCTTAAGCCAGGAGTTCTCCGCCTTCATTCTTGGGTTCCGGATTTTAATCCCTCTCTGCAAAAGTCCACTAACGAGCAGGTTTGGGTTAGGTTCTATGATTTGTCTTGGGAATACTGGCATCCGAAGATCCTTTTTGATTTGGCCAGATGTATTGGAATTCTATTGAGATTGGATAAGGCTACTATTGATGGTGATTTTGGTCATTTTGCAAGGGCTTTAGTTGATGTAAACTTGTCTGTATTGCTTCCCTCTTCGGTTCTTTTAGAGAGGGATGAACTTCATAGCTCTTTCATTTTGGTTGAGTATGAAAACTTACCGTCTTTTTGCTCCGTCTGTTCTTCCATTGGTCATCTGCTCAGTTCTTGTCGTTGGAACAAACCTAAGGTTCTTGTTGCTAGTATAGGAAAACCCTCTCAGCCAATGGCCAAGGTTTCTGTTGAGGAGCCACAGCCTGTTCGCCCTCAATCTTCTAAGATGGTTTATCGTCTGTTAGATAAGTCGGTCCAGGAGGTCCCGGTATATAATGTTTTCACTGGTATTTCTCAAGATTCAGGGTCTGTAGATACAATAGGTATAAGTCAAAATGTAGGGACCTTAAACACAGAGGCTCTCGTTGACAATCCTAATCCAAAAGAGGTAGACATTATGCAACTTTTGGTCTTGGAGGAGCAGAGCAACCATCGTGAGAGGCAGTATCCGGTTGAGGAAAATATTCATATTTTGGTTCCGCAATTGTCAGATGAGATTACCATACCAATTCAAATTCCTCCAATTGTTACAACATTTTTAGGAGAAGAATCTGGAGATCACTTCGTCAATAACAGGGATTTTACCAATTCAATCTCTGCTCATTTAGGAAGCGGTAATTTTGGGTAACAACTTCTCAGGGAAGAATGACAAGTTTGTGGAAGCTCAGGATCTAGTTGATCCCGGCAATAATTGGATTCCAGTGGTGACAAAATCGAATAGAAGAGTGAAACCAACTTTCAAGAGTTTATCTAATTTCAAGGCTCATCTGAGTAAGGGAAGTTCTAAGCGCCTCCCTGTTGCTGAAACTAAGATTAGCCCTGATTCTGCAGCTTCATCGGCCCAGGCAGAATTAAGTCGTGTTGCTATGTTTAATTGGGCCTCACCATTTGAGGTAGAAGGGAATGGTTAATTTTATGCCTTTTTAGGTTCATGTTTCCTTGCTTTCTGTTGAGATCTGCGTACCTTTTTAGATTATTGTTTTAGTGCCTGTGCGCCACTTTGCTTTCGCTTATTTATTTATTTATTTATTTATTTATTTAACATAGTCAGCTTAATCGAACAATATATAGAAAAAACAGGAACATGCCCTGTAAGGTGTTTGCAGAAGTCAAAATGTCAGGCAGGAGAGTTTCGTCTCTTATTTGTTGTCTGATTTTCTGTTTCTTTTGTATGCAGTTCTCCATTGTTCTTGACGCTGCCACTGATAGCATTTCACAAGGGCAAAATATAACACACTCAGAGAGCATAGTATCTGCAGGTAGGATATTTGAGTTAGGTTTTCTTACCCCTGGAAATTCAACAAATTATTATTTGGGTATATGGTACCACAAAATTCCAGAACAAACAGTACTATGGGTTGGCAACCGAGATTTTCTGGTAAAAGGTACCTCAGCTGTACTCACCATTAACAATGAGGGAAGTCTAGTAATTATGGATGGTATGATTACTTATAGAGTGAGTGAGAATCCATTGAGCCAGAACACAAGTGCACTTTTATTAGATTCAGGGAATCTTATTGTAAGGAATAAGAAGTTTGATATATTGTGGCAGAGTTTGACAACCCTTCAGATACTTTTTTACCTGGAATGAAGCTTGGGTATAACCTAAGGACTGGGAAAGTATGGTCACTTACATCATGGAAAAGTGCAGAAGACCATAGCCTTGGGACTGCTCAGCTGAAATTGGATCCTAAGCAACTGAATGAATATTTCCTTATCAGTGGCTCTCAAATGGCCTGGAGGAGTGGGTTTGGCTTTCGAATGAGAACACATTTGCTATGATTCCTGAAATGAGACTTAATTATATCTTCAATAATAGTTTTTATAGTGATGAAAATGAGACATACTTCACATATGTTATTCAAGATTCCACGGTAAGAAGACTTCTTCTCGATATGTTTGGACAAGTAAAACAATTGAATTGGTTAGAGACTTCACAGGAGTGGTTTACATTCTGGATTCGACTGCGTTATGGCTGTGAAGCTTATGCTTATTGTGGTTCGTTCAGCAGCCGCGATGCCAGTGACCAAAATTTCTTCTGTCACTGCCTGCAGGGTTTTCGACCTTCAGATAGTTTTAAACAGCTAAATCCATCAAGTGGGTGTGTGAGAAGAACAACATTGCAGTTTGATGATAGTTCTTCTGTTAATGGTGATGAAGATAGCTTCTTGATGATGAATAACGTAAAATTTCCTTTCAACGCAAAAGAATCAAAACTTCAGGATACAGAGGAATGCAAATTGGCATGCTTCAATGACTGTGCTTGCACTGCCTATGCTTATAATGAGGGAGCTGGATGTTCCTTATGCCATGGAGAACTGTTCAATCTCAGACAAATTTTAAAGGACGATCCTGATGGACAGACAATATATCTCAAGCTTGCTGCTTCAGAGTTTCAAATTGCCGGAGGTAATTTATTTTCACTAAATTTATCAAGTACTAATATATATATATATATATATATATATATATATATATTAAATGGAACAGAAAGAAACTTAGTTTACTGTTGGTGCCTCTGTTGTGACTTTGATGACATATTTTTGGATGTAGGAAAGAAGCTAATTTGGGCAATTGCGTTAGCTCTTCCTTTGGCGGTACTTCTTCTTGCTTCTTACATCATTTATCGATGGAGGAGAAAAATCAAAGAGAAAGGTAATCTTCTTATGCCCATCTCGCTCTTTGGTGTGTGTGTACATGTGTGTGCTGTGTCTATGTATGTGTGTTCATATGAAAATGTATATGCACATTTTAAGTTTTGTCTCACCAAAAAAGACGAGATGGAAAGAAGCCAGGACATGTTATTATTCGATATAAATATGAGCATCGAGACAAGTATGAATGAACTATCTGACAAAGTAAGAATTTTGAGCGCGCTATTTCTCTGTTGAAACCTTAGATGATTAATGTGCTGGATTTCGAATACACTTGTGCTAACAGAACCTTTACCAATGCCAATCATGATGTCTGAAACTGTGACTAGTAAATAAATTAGTTTGCCTAAGGATGTGTTGCTTTAGTGTAAATTAGTTATTTCTTTCTTCTTTTGCTGATTTGGTTGGTGAGAAATGTACAGTCTAAAATTAGATTAGGATGTGCCTCCCTGATCAAAACTCAGTTGCATAGTAACGTAAAAATTGAATGAGTTAGAAGTAGCTGCATCAAAAATAACTTCACAAAAAAATTTCACTCAAATTTCAAGATAATTACACCAACATTAAATATTACAAAACTTTTATGAGAGAAGAAGAAATGAAAATTTACCAAGTCACTTGATACTATTAGGACACTCAAAACTTGCACAACTATATCATATGCTTATGCTTCTCAGTATTCACGCACTTGTCTAGTTTACTCTGCAACCTAGATCCTTCAACAGCATGTGCTGAGGGGTGTACATTCTTCAACTTCAGACCAGCTTGAGAGCTTGAAGGTTTCTGCTCACGCAATAAACCTGAGTCCTCATCGTCACTTTCATAAAAAACTATATCCTTGTCCAGTAGCTTGACTGGATCAAACTCATCATCAAATGACATTGTATTTACCCTTACATATTCATCATTGGAATCTGAACCGGAGATGGACATTTCCTTCTGATGTTCTGCAGCATTCTTGCTGTTTGATTCCACAGCTTGAATTCCACCTTGAATTCTCGTTATCCTGTACAAAGCAATTGATGTAGGAGAGATTATCAATGATATTGTTGAAGATTTTTTATTTTAAAAATATTCTTGTAATTAATACATATTATTTTATTTCCATTTATTATATATTTAATTAGGTGTTTTTTCCTTTTTTGATTAGAATTTGTTTTTAGTTTTTTATTCAGGATTCTTTCCCGATTTCGTTTAGGATCTTTAGGAGTCTAGGAGGTTTCAAATTTGTTTCCTTTAAATAGATTGTATTAGGGTTTGGAGAATCAATTTTTGGTGATTAATAAAAATTTGAGAGAGAGTATCTCTTTTTATCCATTTTTGGTACCTTTGCGAGGGTCAACGAATTTGAAGCCTATTATTCTGGTATCTATGTGCGAATCAACAGATTAATAGTAGAGTTTGTTTCCGGTATTCATGTGTGAATCAACGGATCCGAATCGTTATCCCATTTCTTTTATCGATTAGTGTTTTGTGAATTTCCCGCTGCATCAGCAATGATTAGTAAACATTGTAGTACAAGTGTTATTGAAATTTATGTTTGTATAACTTCCATACCTCAGTGGAAATAGGAGAGGTTTGCAGGACAATACTATTCTCAGAAGCCATCTCCTTAAGCACTTTCATTCTGTTCTCCAACTCTGGTTGTCTGGTTGAGAGTTTCTGTATCATCTATAGGAACCCAATAATATAAACATCATTTTCAATCATCTACCACACAATTCGGGTTAAAGTATGACATTCCCTCTTTTGATTTAGTCAGACAATATGCATAATTGTCAAATTGAGCATTTACTTTTCTTAATACTCCCTGCCGTCGTTAATTTACATAAAGAACACCAAAAAGATATCTGCCTTTGACCAACAACACCACCACCACGCATATTCATGGTACCATTATGTTTTGATGCTCAATTGGTGGGTCAGCATTTTGGGTGCTGACCGGTCAGCACCCAAGCATTATCCTTGTTGAATTGGTAGATAATGATGTGTTTATTGATAAACCTCCCATGTGTTCAATGGCGGATCTAGGCCTAGCTACGGTGGGCTACAGCTAGGATTGGCAATGGGCCAGGTTCGGGCGGGTTTGGCAAAATCCAAACCCAAACCAGTGAAACTTTGTGTCTATCAACCAGCAAAAATAAACGGGTTCAGGTTCGGGTTTCTCCCGTGGGGGACACCCAAGCCCGCTCATGAACCCGTGAAACAAGCGGGGTTCACGGGTCAAACCCGTGAACCCGCCAAATTTTTTTTTTTGAAAAATATTTCTACATTCTTTAAATATAAGAAATATTATAATGTTAAAGAATAAAAACACTTAATAGATTTAAATGTTTACATTTTATTCTCTATATAATTAAAAAGTTTTTATTGGAGTTTAATATTTTAAATAATAAAATATTATATAATTTTTATTGTTCGCGGGTTCACGGGTCACCCGTGGGTTTGTTTTCCAAACCCACACCCGAACCCGAACCCGAACCCGTTGGGTTTTTACTTATACGGGTTCACGGGTTGTAAATTCACCAACCAAACCCTCTTCAAGTGGGTTGGGTTCGGGCGGGTCCCACGAGTTCGAGTTTAATTGCCATCCCTAGCTATAGCTCACCCTAGCTTTATTTATTTATTTATTTTTTTTATAAAAAAAATAAGTTTTTTCATGGTTCTAAATACATCCCATTTAATTCTAAGTACATCCCAACCCAATTCCAATTCTGACTTAACTTACCATATTTTTCTTTATCTTTACAATAGCCAAATAACTTAAAATTATACATCAAACTCATTAAAGCCCATTGTATTTCCTTAACCAAGTGAAAGATCAAATGGAGAAATTTTAACCCTTTACTAACTCAAAAATAAAATTGGAAATTTTAACCCCTAAACAACAACTGAAAGCAGTAGATTTACCATATAAATTAATCTTCAAGTCTCCAAGAATTTCAATTTTAGAGTTTTCATAGCTTTTAGATTTGTAGAGGTATACAGACGTCGGCATGAGAAAACCATGAGTTTTATTTTTATTTTTATTTTTAAGTTTATGTAGTAAAATTAAGTTTTATTTTCGATTGTGAAACTTGTCTAAACGTCTTTACGCAACAAGATGGATGATGAGTGTTAACGGTGAATTCTGGATTGCCACGCGTCTAACAATAATCTCACGTTTATGAAAGCAAGAATGTAAGTAAATGAATACAAGATACAAGTTTTACGTGGAAAACCATAGAAAGGGAAAAAACCACGGCACCCTTGGGGGCAGAAAATAATACTATGAATTGTTTGTAGGTTACACGCTCAAAATAGTCTCTCTTCTCTCATACAATTGCTCTCTTCTCTCAAGAATTTTGAACCCTTTTTTCGTAGATTACGTGGTTCTATTTATATCAGGTAGGCTAGGGTTTTTTTCTTGCTTTTGCTGTGTTGGTGATAGATTTGCTAAATAGAATTGTGTTAGGATTCTGGTGTCGTTGACTGATTAGGACTCGTTTCCTGTCTAACACCTATCTTTCCGGATGTTTTTAGTTCTTTCCCGTTTAGACTTCTCTAAGAGGAAATAGGGATATTTCCTTATCGGAGTGCAACTCTTTAGACCTTGTATCTGGATGAATCCTCGCTCAATGAGGTATACTTTGTTAGGGTTACTCTTCCCATATTGGCCGAGTAGGTCTGTCCGAGTAAGGGTCTTTGGCGAGTAAGATCTTTACCTATTTTAGACTGGGTTACCTGGCGAGTACGCTTTTGATTTTTACTGATCTTGATGACGTGGATGGGTGATGTGGCAAATGGCTAATGCTTCCTCCGTTGACTGTTGATAAATGAGGTGGAATTGTTTTTCTTCTATTTTTCCCGCCTATTCTGCTGACGTGTCTTTTAGCCGAATATGTATATACAACAATACCCCCATAAATACTTCGATCCAAACAAGTGATTTGATCTCTGCATTCCTTCGTTTCGGTGAGTAGTATTTATAATCATACTTGGCTTCTAGGTTTTGGGGAAGTTCTTTCCCTCCTTTTATCTCTGATCCACGTGTTCTCTTTTGAGTGCCAAATTCAGCATTAAATGCTCCCATAGTAAGCTTTATTTTTAACCACAAGAATTCAAAAATTGCATCTGATCGGACGTGGTGAACTGACGTTTTGACTGTAGGGTGTCCTCTTTGAAGCGCCACGCGTTCATCGTCTGGTGGATAATTTCGTCGTTGCTTCGTGCACTGGCGGTTCACGTTATCAACTGCTCACTTAGATTTTTGAATTTTTAAAATCTTTTCCTTTTAAGGCAAGAAACTGTTTCATTGCCCACTCTTATTTTCTGATGACTCTCATTCTTCTTCTTCTTCTATCAACAACACTCAAGGATTTTCAATTTGTAAGCTTTGGTCTCCCATTTCAACATTTTAATACCGAGATTTTCGATGAACTTTCTCTGGTTTCTTTCATTTCTCGATTGTTAGACGACCCAAAGGATCCAACTCGACCCCTCATCTACCCAGTCAAATTCATCGTGTGGCTTTCGTTTTAAAGATATTATGGTGAGTTTTCATGGATCCATCTCAATGTCATTACTTTTTTAGCCATATGATGCAAGCTTTGGAACTTGGTGACAAAAATACCGTGGATAAACTTGAATTGTTGATGCGTAATTTCGATCCAAGCTTTCCCATTCCAACTGCTCTTTATATTCCCCCCGGCTCTGATCCCAACCCTCCTGACACTTCTTCCTCGTCTTGTCATATTGATTTTTTAAAAATGGCAAGGACTTCAAAACCCAGTGGTAGTAGACGACAAACGCCTAGGGTTCCAAGGGAATCACACTTAGGTGCTCAAACTATAGTTGATTCAAATGTTGAAGATCACCAACGCGATAGGTTAAATTTTTCTTTTGAGCACCCGAGTGCTTTTGACAGCGAAGTAAATGTTGTTGGCGAGCAAGAACTTCAAAAATATAAGGGACGGTTTGACATTCTTGATACGGTTCACCTATTGCAACCTAACTAGCGAGCCGCGCGGAACCCCCTGCAAAATGTTGTGGCAATTTATGGGTCGATGCTCGGCTATGGGCTAACTCTTCCTCTTCAACCATTCATCGATCGGTTCCTTGCTAATGCAAAACTTACACTTGCTCAGTTGGCCCTGAATAGTTACAAGATTCTTATGTGCCTATGCCTTGATAACTCTTATTTCTACACGTTGTGTAGCCCCTTACTTTTATCTTTTATGCTTGTTTTCCGAGTAAAATCGGGTATTTAATGTTTTAAATAAGTGTTTCAGGATTTTTTCCAGAACAGGGGCTAAAGTGCAAAAATAGAGAAATATTGGGGCAAAAGTGCAATTTTTGAAAGTTGGTTTTGCGCCCTTGTTCTGCGTTAAGGGGTAGCAAAAATGGGCACAGAAAGGGACCAGAAGACCCACTTTTTGTAATTCTGCGCCCTAGGGCGCAGAATAGGGCGCAAAAGTCAAGGCGGAAAATTTGATGAAAGTTTCCTGCAGATTGCTTATCTTGTGGGGCCCATATCTCTCTCCTCCGATCGAACTGGGTTTTGTACTACATATGGTTGGAAAGATCCAGATGTCTTCTTTCCAACAGTTCTTCAAGATCGCGATTCCGATGTTTGTGGAGAGAGTTATGCCCGTTTCCGTAACGGTGCGCGCTGCTGGAAAGTCACCCGCGAGACCCCCCAAAAATCTACCACTTAAGGGCATTTTCGTCTTTTCCCCTCAATTCTGACCTAAACCCTTCTCCCCACTATATATACCCCCTCTTCTCTTCAGTTTTGACAGAATCCACACTCTCCCTCTCTCTCTCCTCCGCCCCACTCTCTCTCTCTTCCATTTTCTTCACATTCTCCACCAAATAAGGAGGATCCAAGCTCCCATGGAGGTTTTTCCTCCATGGGAGCTCCCCATACATCTCCACAACCCCATTTTACACTTCCTCCATCCATTGTAGGGCAGATTGCAAGGAATAGGAGTGGTCTTTGGACCAATTTCAAGCTAGGAAGATTTGGAGCATCTTTGGAGGACTTGTCTTCAAGGGTTTGCTCTTATTTGCTCATTTCTTTGTATTTCTTGCTTCTTTGATGTGTAACCCAGATTTGGGGAATATTGTAAACCCTACACTTATGTAATATATGTTGTTTGTGCTTAAATTCTTGTGGGTTTTGTTTCACTCTTTGTTAATTTCATGAATTTAGCTCTAATTGCAATATCCATGTGTGTGGAGGTCCAAAATTGATATGTGTCCATGATTGGGATTAGGAGTAGAGTAATTTAATATAGGAGTAGTGTAATTTAACTTCCCATGATTGTTGATTGATTGATGGATGACCAAAATGCCATGTTTAGAGTAATTGGAGTGTTAGAGATTTAGCTCCAAAGAGTGGGAAAGGTTTCAGTTCAGGCATTTAGTTACTAAATTGGCCTGGGTTCCAATTCTTGTGCTTAATGGGTCTTGTTATCAAGGCACAATTGCTCATCCTTGGCCGGATTGGGTAATAAATTGATTTAGGGAAAATTCCCAAATCAAGAGAATGAACCCTTAACCCATATTGAATGGTCTTAATGAATAACAACCAACTTATTGCACATTGTTGTTTGGTAAACTTGTTTCCCATGTTTAGCCATCCTAGGGAGATTGATAAAACCGAATCCGTATCTAGAGTTAAGACAAACTGAATTCCTCTTGTGCTTGTGTAGTTATATGGTATTTCATTGCTTAATGCTTTCACTAGGTTAGCCACCTTGTGGATGATATTTAGGCTATGTGTTATATATTGCGTGGTTCACATTAACATGTCCAGCGTGATATCCTCTACATTTGACCAGACAGTGAGAGATACACTAGGCTGGCGTGTAGAGCTCGTGTGTGTGTCCCACAGTCCTTAATGAATCCAAGCATTTATGCATGGATGTAATCTCTAAGACATCGAGAGAGATTAGAGATTAATTAAGGGGACACGAGCATATAACATACGTGTTGTATGGGTATCTCGTATTCTTAATGCTTTCACTTGGTTGCCATCCCGTATTTGGTTAGCCATTGTGAATGAATTATTGGCTGTAGTATGGCCCACGCGGTTGCGCATTACATGCCCAACGAAATAACCACTGTATATGACCAGACAGTGAGAGATACACTAAGCTGGCATACAGGGCTCTTGTGTGTGTGCCACGGCACTTAATGAATTCATGTGTACTTTGTATGTGTGGATGTGATTTCTAAGACTCGAGAGAGATTATAGATCAATTAAGGGGACACGAGCCTATGATATACTTGCATATTGAGGGACTAAGTGAGTTTAGAACTTAATTAGGAGGATTGTTACGGTTGAATCGTTTCTTTAGTGTACACCACATTTCATGCATCTCTCCATTCCATCCTATCCATGTATATATTATGTTAGTTTATTTATTTATTTATAGTATTATTTACACTTTTTCGCAACCGCAACACACGAGTTCTCTCGGAGTGTTGTAATAATAGCTAGAACCGGTGATGGTTGGCGAATCCCACCTCCCTGCGGAACGATACCCTCACTTGCCGCTGTGCTAGTCCTTGTGACTCGCGCGCTAGCGAGGTCGAACTTAAATGTTCATCTTTTGACCGACATTGCAACGACGTGTCGTCAAAGTGGCGCCGCTGCCGGGGAGGTGGCTTATTCGTTGATAGTTACTAGTTTTAGCTTAGGTTCTGTAAATATCTTAGATTTATTGCTTTTTATTGCTTTGCGGATTAGTTTGTTATGTTGAAAATAAACATCTCTTTTAATCTTGCCTTTCATTGAATGCATGCAATGTTTAGGCTAAGTTTGGGGGTGTAAGTCGTGTTATTTTTCTTATTTTTGTTTAAAGCACATGCATTTGATTTCCTTTGAGTTGTTTTGTGCAAGGAAAGAAAATTTCAGGTCGGATGGACCACACAACTCAAGAGAGCTTCTCGGAGGCTTGGTTGGTTCGAATAACCACTCGCGAGGGCTTACGCTTCAAGGGTATAATGCTTTGCTTATTTTTTGTGATTTTTACTTATGTTTAGATCTAAGAGTGGATTTGTGTTGTGCTTAGATCTTAGAGCGTTTGTTGTAGACAATTTTCAAATCTCTGCCAAACTGCCCTGTTTTGAATATTTTTGAGGCAAATGTTTCATTAAAACTGTACTCATTGGTGAGGAAATTAATTTTTTTTCCTGCGTTGCGTTCTTTGATTTTTTGTGCTGATTCCGAATATATAAAGAACGTAAAATTCCGGTTTGTGGATCAAAAGTTATGAGCATTTCTTCGACCAAAGGTCATGGGCGATGCCCTGTTTTTCGAAATTGTGCTTTCACTGTTTTCATCGTCCATTTTCACACTTTTCCCATTCGAATTTTGAAATACTTTCTAAATGAAAAGTGTGTATTTATATATCTACTCTATGGTGTAAAAATTTTGAGAAATTATTTTAAGTTCTTTTAAAGATATGCACCAGAAAGTGGACATTGGACGACTTTAAATTTTGACAGTTTTTGAAATCTTTGGCCTCCATGTTGAGTTGCTTTTCTTTTCGTGCCAATAGAGACATGCATTGTATGCTTTTAGCTCCGTGCAACACTTAAATTTGCTTGTACAGTGCCAATCTTTTGATGTTGAGGTGGATGAGACCTCTATGTTTGTTTAGCTTGAGAAAATAGTGGAGACTACCCTAGTGAGGTTTCGAGCCTATTAGTGCCAAATTCAGAGGGTATATTTTGTTTCTACTCTTTAAACACTCTTCGATTTTGTTCTTAATTGTGGTCTCATTGTACATACATTTTGCATTGATTGCCATAGAACTACAATAATGTGGATTGCTTGTTGAGATTTGTATTCCCTTGTTAGATGGAATTTTTGAAATGATTTTGGGCTTGAGTGTGTGCGAAACTACTAAAATAGCCTAAACACTCCCACACCCCTATATTCATTGCAAATTGAGGCCAAACACTACACCCCCAACCATTCCCTAGTTATTGATCATGTTGAGGTGTATAGCTTAATAGAAGTTATGTATTGTAAAGCTCTAATTTTTGTAAAAGCGTGTACTTAGGCGATGTATGTAATTGTGCTAGGCAAAGGCTTACAAAAAAAAAAAAAAAAAAAAAAAAAAAAAAAAAAAAAAAAAAAAAAAGAAAAAAAGAAAAAAGAAAAAAGAAAAAAGAAAACAGAAAAGAGAATAAGTGTGAATTATAAACACTTAGAGCATCTCCAACAGACTCCCTTAATGACATCCCTTAGCTTAATTAAGGGAGTATGTGTATTTTTACAACTCCAACAACTCCCTAAATGACCCCCTTAATTGTGTTCAAGTGGAGTTCACTCCCTTAATTAAGGAGTGTTTTTAGACCCCCTTAAAGTGGGCTCCTCCTAATTAAGATTATTTTATTTCTTAAAAACTCCATATAATATTTATTACACAACATCAAACATTTAAATAATAATAATAAATTATTAAAGGGACCATTTAAGGGAGTATTGTTGGAGCACATACTCCCTTAATGGCCCCTTACATCAACATCCACCTTTATTTAAGGGAGTCTCCAAGGTAGACTGTTGGAGATGCTCTTAAGCCTTTAGTTCTTCAATTATAAAGTTACTCTTAAATATGAGTACAAATGTAGCACAAATGTGCAATGTAAATTTTATAGCCTTGACGCTTGTAGTGTAATATGTAATAGAGCTAATTTTGTGTAAATTGTAATGTGTATACACACCTTAGCATGGTTAATAGCTTTATCCTTCCCACTCCTACCATATATTCCATCCCATACACCTTCACACATCACCTTGGCCCCAAATACAAGTGAGGGAAAGCCCATTTGATCTCTTAGGAAGTCTATATTGGGAATGCGAGTCAATGCATGCTCTTTCCACGTTCATGGCATTTCAATTCCTTCCATGAGATCTATCACTATAAATGTGCTTTTATTGAAATACTCATATGCGATATATTAGATTCCGGTACATAAACTCATTCGCATATGTTTGATTGAGAGTGATCGCCCAGGTTCTGAGTGGAAAAATCAGACTGAAATCCAGGGAGGATTAGAGTCAAGGCGAATTTCATCTTAGGCAATTCGAGCGTAGTTGTTTTGTAAACCGAAAACATCCTAAGTTTTGGCATACTTGCATTGTGTGATGCATTGTTATTAATTAGTATATTTGAGATACTAGCATGCATGTGTAGTCTTTGCTTGGTATGTTTGGATTGCATCTCAACTTTTCTTGCAGAGTATACGTTTGTGGGTGTCGTAGCTGTAAACCCTCAGGAGACTATAACTCCTCCTCTAGGGATCGCCTAGCGGTTTAAAGGCTTGTGGCACATGCTAAGTGCCACCGTGTTTCCTACGGAAGTGGACTAGCCTAGTTTTTACTTTTTATTTATTTTAGTTTGTTTTGCTTGTTTTGTTTTATTTTCATTTTTTGTTTTGTTTTGCTCGGGGACAAGCAAAAGATAAGTTTGGGGGTGTGATAACTCTTATTTCTACACGTTGTGTAGCCCCTTACTTTTATCTTTTATGCTTGTTTTCCGAGTAAAACCGGGTATTTAACGTTTTAAATAAGTGTTTCAGGATTTTTTCCAGAACAAGGGCTAAAGTGCAAAAATAGAGAAATATTGGGGCAAAAGTGCAATTTTTGAAAGTTGGTTTTACGCCCTTGTTCTGCGTTAAGGGGCAGCAAAAATGGGAGCAGAAAGGGACCAGAAGACCCACTTTTTGTAATTCTGCGCCCTAGGGCGCAGAATAGGGCGCAAAAGTCAAGGCGGAAAATTTGATGAAAGTTTCCTACAGATTACTTATCTTGCGGGGCCCATATCTCTCTCCTTCGATCGAACTGGGTTTTGTACTACATATGGTTGGAAAGATCCAGATGTCTTCTTTCCAACGGTTCTTCAAGATTGCAATTCTGATGTTTGTGGAGAGAGTTATGCCCGTTTCTGTAACGATGCGCGCTGTTGGAAAGTCACCCGCGAGACCCCCCAAAAATCTGCCACTTAAGGGCATTTTCGTCTTTTTCCCTCAATTCTGACCTAAACCCTTCTCCCCACTATATATACCCCCTCTTCTCTTCAGTTTTGACAGAATCCACACTCTCCCTCCCTCTCTCCTCCGCCCCACTCTCTCTCTCTTCCATTTTCTTCACATTCTCCACCAAATAAGGAGGATCCAAGCTCCCATGGAGGTTTTTCCTCCATGGGAGCTCCCCATACATCTCCACAACCCCATTTTACACTTCCTCCATCAATTTTAGGGCAGATTTCAAGGAATAGGAGTGGTCTTTGGACCAATTTCGAGCTAGGAAGATTTGGAGCATCTTTGGAGGACTTGTCTTCAAGGGTTTGCTCTTATTTGCTCATTTCTTTGTATTTCTTGCTTATTTGATGTGTAACCCAGATTTAGGGAATATTGTAAACCCTACACTTATGTAATATATGTTGTTTGTGCTTAAATTCTTGTGGGTTTTGTTTCACTCTTTGTTAATTTCATGAATTTAGCTCTAATTGCAATATCCATGTGTGTGGAGGTCCAAAATTGATATGTGTCCATGATTGGGATTAGGAGTAGAGTAATTTAATATAGGAGTAGTGTAATTTAACTTCCCATGATTGTTGATTGATTGATGGATGACCAAAATGCCATGTTTAGAGTAATTGGAGTGTTAGAGATTTAGCTCCAAAGAGTGGGAAAGGTTTCAGTTCAGGCATTTAGTTACTAAATTGGCCTGGGTTCCAATTCTTGTGCTTAATGGGTCTTGTTATCAAGGCACAATTGCTCATCCTTGGCCGGATTGGGTAATAAATTGACTTAGGGAAAATTCCCAAATCAAGAGAATGAACCCTTAACCCATATTGAATGGTCTTAATGAATAACAACCAACTTATTGCATATTGTTGTTTGGTAAACTTGTTTCCCATGTTTAGCCATCCTAGGGAGATTGATAAAACCGAATCCGTATCTAGAGTTAAGACAAACTGAATTCCTCTTGTGCTTGTGTAGTTATATGGTATTTCATTGCTTAATGCTTTCACTAGGTTAGCCACCTTGTGGATGATATTTAGGCTATGTGTTATATATTGCATGGTTCACATTAACATGTCCAGCGTGATATCCTCTACATTTGACCAGACAGTGAGAGATACACTAGGCTGGCGTGTAGAGCTCGTGTGTGTGTCCCACAGTCCTTAATGAATCCAAGCATTTATGCATGGATGTAATCTCTAAGACATCGAGAGAGATTAGAGATTAATTAAGGGGACACGAGCATATAACATACGTGTTGTATGGGTATCTCGTATTCTTAATACTTTCACTTGGTTGCCATCCCGTATTTGGTTAGCCATTGTGAATGAATTATTGGCTGTAGTATGGCCCACGCGGTTGCGCATTACATGCCCAACGAAATAACCACTGTATATGACCAGACAGTGAGAGATACACTAAGCTGGCATACAGGGCTCTTGTGTGTGTGCCACGGCACTTAATGAATTCATGTGTACTTTGTATGTGTGGATGTGATTTCTAAGACTCGAGAGAGATTAGAGATCAATTAAGGAGACACGAGCCTATGATATACTTGCATATTGAGGGACTAAGTGGGTTTAGAACTTAATTAGGAGGATTGTTACGGTTGAATCGTTTCTTTAGTGTACACCACATTTCATGCATCTCTCCATTCCATCCTATCCATGTATATATTATGTTAGTTTATTTATTTATTTATAGTATTATTTACACTTTTCCGCAACCGCAACACACGAGTTCTCTCGGAGTGTTGTAATAATAGCTAGAACCGGTGACGGTTGGCGAATCCCACCTCCCTGCGGAACGATACCCTCACTTGCCGCTGTGCTAGTCCTTGTGACTCGCGCGCTAGCGAGGTCGAACTTAAATGTTCATCTTTTGACCGACATTGCAACGACGTGTCGTCAAAGTGCGGTCAAAAGATGAACAATTAAGTTCGACCTCGCTAGCGCGCGAGTCACAGAGACTAGCACAGTGGCAAGTGAGGGTATCGTTCCGCAGGTAGGTGGGATCCGCCGACCGTCACCGGTTCTAGCTATTATTACAACACTCCGAGAGAACTCGTGTGTTGCGGGTGCGGAAAAGTGTAAATGATAATATAAATAAATAAACTATATACTATAATATGTACATGGATAGGATGGAATGGAGAGATGCATGAAATGTGGTTACACTAGGAAAACGACTCAACCGTAACAATCCTCCTAACTAAGCTCTAGACTCACTTAGTCCCTCAATATGCAAGTATATCATAGGCTCATGTCCCCTTAATTGATCTCTAATATCTCTCGAGTCTTAGAAATCATATCCACACAATGCATGGATTAATTAAGTGTCGTGGCACACACACAAGAGCCCTGTATGCCAGCCTAGTGTATCTCTCACTGTCTGGTCATATACAGTGGTTATTTCGTTGGGCATTTAATGCGCAACCGCGTGGGCCATACTACAGCCAATAATTCATTCACAATGGCTAACCAAATACGGGATGGCAACCAAGTGAAAGCATTAAGAATACGAGATACCCATACAACACGTATGTTATATGCTCGTGTCCCCTTAATTAATCTCTAATCTCTCTCGATGTCTTAGAGATTACATCCATGCATAAATGCTTGGATTCATTAAGGACTGTGGGACACACACACGAGCTCTACACGCCAGCCTAGTGTATCTCTCACTGTCTGGTCAAATGTAGAGGATATCACGCTGGACATGTTAATGTGAACCACGCAATATATAACACATAGCCTAAATATCATCCACAAGGTGGCTAACCTAGTGAAAGCATTAAGCAATGAAATACCATATAACTACACAAGCACAAGAGGAATTCAGTTTGTCTTAACTCTAGATACGGATTCGGTTTTATCAATCTCCCTAGGATGGCTAAACATGGGAAACAAGTTTACCAAACAACAATGTGCAATAAGTTGGTTGTTATTCATTAAGACCATTCAATATGGGTTAAGGGTTCATTCTCTTGATTTGGGAATTTTCCCTAAATCAATTTATTACCCAATCCGGCCAAGGATGAGCAATTGTGCCTTGATAACAAGACCCATTAAGCACAAGAATTGGAACCCAGGCCAATTTAGTAACTAAATGTCTGAACTGAAACCTTTCCCACTCTTTGGAGCTAAATCTCTAACACTCCAATTACTCTAAACATGGCATTTTGGTCATCCATCAATCAATCAACAATCATGGGAAGTTAAATTACACTAATCCTATATTAAATTACTCTACTCCTAATCCCAATCATGGACACATATCAATTTTGGACCTCCACACACATGGATATTGCAATTAGAGCTAAATTCATGAAATTAACAAAGAGTGAAACAAAACCCACAAGAATTTAAGCACAAACAACATATATTACATAAGTGTAGGGTTTACAATATTCCCTAAATCTGGGTTACACATCAAAGAAGCAAGAAATACAAAGAAATGAGCAAATAAGAGCAAACCCTTGAAGACAAGTCCTCCAAAGATGCTCCAAATCTTCCTAGCTCGAAATTGGTCCAAAGACCACTCCTATTCCTTGCAATCTGCCCTAAAATGGATGGAGGAAGTGTAAAATGGGGTTGTGGAGATGTATGGGGAGCTTCCATGGAGGAAAAACCTCCATGGGAGCTTGGATCCTCCTTATTTGGTGGAGAATGTGAAGAAAATGGAAGAGAGAGAGAGTGGGGCGGAGGAGAGAGAGAGGGAGAGTGTGGATTCTGTCAAAACTGAAGAGAAGAGGGGGTATATATAGTGGGGAGAAGGGTTTAGGTCAGAATTGAGGGGAAAAGACGAAAATGCCCTTAAGTGGCAGATTTTTGGGGGGTCTCGCGGGTGACTTTCCAACAGCACGCACCGTTACGGAAACGGGCATAACTCTCTCCACAAACATCGGAATCGCGATCTTGAAGAACCGTTAGAAAGAAGACATCTGGATCTTTCCAACCATATGTAGTACAAAACCCAGTTTGATCGGAGGAGAGAGATATGGGCCCCGCAAGATAAGTAATCTGCAGGAAACTTTCATCAAATTTTCCGCCTTGACTTTTGCGCCCTATTCTGCGCCCTAGGGCACAGAATTACAAAAAGTGGGTCTTCTGGTCCCTTTCTGTGCCCATTTTTGCTGCCCCTTAACGCAGAACAAGGGCGCAAAACCAACTTTCAAAAATTGCACTTTTGCCCCAATATTTCTCTATTTTTGCACTTTAGCCCCTGTTCTGGAAAAAATCCTGAAACACTTATTTAAAACATTAAATACCCGGTTTTACTCGGAAAACAAGCATAAAAGATAAAAGTAAGGGGCTACACAACGTGTAGAAATAAGAGTTATCATGCCTTATGTGGAAGATGATGGGTTACGGGCCACCTAGTTCTCGCGAGATTTGCCATCTATATGCCCTAAGGCAATCAAGTCATGGTGGTACTTACTTTCTCCTCTCTTCTGCCATGGAGAATGGGATTCCCGAGGGTGCTACGGATCCAGGGCATGTTGAGGTTTTTGATGATGATAAGAAGAAGAGTTTCATTTGGGGGTTCCCATCTTTGAACGAGAGGTGGAAAAATAGCTGGTTTTTCGTAAGCGGTGCATGGGGAAGAGATGTGCCAGCGGATACTTGTCTCAATTTTTCCGCGAGGAGGGTTCCAAGGCACTTTACATCCCCTGAGTCTTGGTCGAAGAATGAAATTTCCCTTCGTGCGCAAGCTGCCGTTATTTCGTTGGCGGAAAGAGGTCAGCCATTTCTTTCAGATGAGGAAAAGATGATTGCTTCGCGGTTTTTCCCGCGTTTATCCAAAAGGCGTCAACGCCGTAAGATTTCTATGTGTTTGTTTTGATGTCGCTTATTTTTGTTGTTGCTTTGTAGCTGTAACACTCTGTTTTCTTTGCAGTGAGTGATGTTGACGCGGTTTGCGATGTGCAAGCCCGTGTTGTGAAGAACTTTGCTACTACTAGCCTGTAATACCCCAATCCCAGAAATTTACCCAACCTAAAATCCAAGTCCAAACACATAACCCAAGACCCAAAAGTTGATCCAACTGAGATTAAAAAAAATAAGAAATAATATTTGTTGGCATTACATTGACAGGTGGCAGCAGCTGAAGAAATGTGGCAATTTAATAGCAAGAGGCGGCAAGAAATGAATAAAAAATAATAAGGGCAAATGTTGAAGCGGTGCTCGGTGCATGATGATTGATGAGGAGAGTTGGCAAATTTGAGATGATATCTTTACAAATAAATAATAAGGAAAGATGGCAAGATTGAGACATGTGGCAATTTGGGTGTTAGGTGGCAATATCATAGCAAGAGGTTGGATAATATTATAAAAAGAGAAAGACACAATAAATAGAAAGAAAAATAGAAGAAGAAGAGGAGAGGTTGGACGAGAGATAGAACTGAGAGAAATATTGTAGAGATGAAGAGAGTTGCCAAGTGAAATAGAAATTAATAAAATGATAAGAGAATTGGATAAGAGAGAAGTGGGAGTCGGCCTCAAATACAGAAGACAGATGAGAAAGGAAAATAAAAAGGAGATTATGAGAGAAGGCAGAGAGAGACGAGATGCGAGAGATTGAGAGTAAGAAAGTAAACATAAAAGAGAGAGAGAAGAATAAAAGATAACAGTGAAGAAAGAAAGAAGAGAAAAGAAAGGAATTGGAGGCAGATCGTGTGAGAGAGATCGAGATAGAGACAGTGAGAAGAAGAAGATGAAATATGGTTGAGCTGTGGAGATATGTACAGCATATTGGATACAGATAAGGAGGATCCAGAAATATATGAATTCAGACGGAATCCAGCCCCAGAACAGATTTGAGCACAGGAGCACTGTGAGTGGAAACTTTATATTAAAAGTTATTTATTTTAGAATTATATGTTAGATTAAGTATTTAGAGAATAATAGAAATAAAAGATTTATTTGTTTATTTAGAAAATAGATTTCCAGATTACGTATTTATTTAGAAATCAGATTTCCAGATGAATTGAGGTGTTTTAAGAAATGTTTAGATTTTTCAGAAATCAGAATTAGATTTATTATTGAATTAGTTTTATTGAATAAGATTATACAAAGAAGAATTGTACAAGCATTTACAAATAGATTTTCAGAATGAATTCCAGATTTCTAGATTTTCAGTATTTTTAGACAGATTTCCAGCTTCAGATTCAAGTTATTTATGAGATTTTTAGAACAGAAAAGAAAAGAATATTTATGCATGTTTTGTGAAAAAGTATTTATAAAAAATTATACGTATGTTCAGAAAGAGATTTCAAACACCAGATGTGTACCCATCCCCAGCAGAACAGATTCAGATTGTTGGCCTTTGGGGCTTATGCACATGTGTATGTCAGAGTCAGAGTCACTTCGCACGTGTATGACTAGATGTTTATCCCCCGCTCCGCGTGAGCCCACAGAGATCAGGGACACGTATGATCAGATTTCTCTGGGTACTAATTTGGTGCAGATTTTTAGATTATATATATATTATGTTACACTGATTACGATCAGTAGAGAAAGAAAAGAGATTATCAGATTTACACCAGATCATAATGTTTGAGAATCAGAAATTTAGCAGGATTTGATTTACAGCATTAAATATTTTAGAGAAAAGAGATTTCTTCATAAAGCATTCCAAAGATATTTTTAATGGTTTTATTGCATAATTTGTAAAGATTATATCAACAAAGATTTGATTGAAGCAAACCGTTTTATACAGTAATATATAATTATATCAAACAGTTTTGCAAAGGATATATATATTAGATTTGTAAAGAAAGAATGTTTAAAGTTTCTTAAAGAAAAGTATTATTTGATTTTTAAGTTTGTAAGTTATTTTATAAAAGGAAATGAGAATTTTACTATATATTTATAGAAAATGAGTTTTATTTACAGAGAAGATATTTAGTTAGTTATCAGCTTGTATTACAGAATAGATTCAGATTTCATGACAGTTTCAGAATAAATCCTGATTAGTTTCAGGAAGAAATAAAGAATTCAGAAACAGATAGAAAAAGATATGATTTTAGAAAAAGAAGTAGAAATAGAAATAGAATTCATAATGAGATATAGAAACAGATTCAAATAGTTTTGTTTTACGGATTAGATTGAAGTTAGCCAGCATTAAGTTAATGAACTACGAGGGCTTTAATCCTTATTGGGTATAGGATACGTAGGCGTTTGGGATGTAAATGTCAAACTCAAGCCCACCAGAGAAAGAAAAAGATAAGATTCCCACAGGATTCCCTCGTACTCAAGATAGGAGTCGGGGCGGGTCCTGTCATAGCCAGAGGCTTGCTGCCAAGTTGGCTAAGGAAGGCATCATTGTGCCAGATGGCGATGATTCTCAAGACAGCGAGGATGCAGGCAATGGCCCAGAGTAAAATGTCTACCTTGATCAGCAATGTTGTTTGCAATTTTCTGACATGCTTCACATCTTGCAGCTGTTCTTTTTGCATCATCAAATAATGTTGGCCAGTATAACCCTTGTCTTAACGTCTTGTGGGCCAGACTGATACCCTCAATATGATTCCCACAGTTTCCATTATGTATGTCTTTTAAAATCCCATCAGCTTCTTCAGGTCTGACACTCATCTGCAATACTCTCGAATAACCTCTTCTGTACAGCTCACCGTTGAGAACTGAGTATCTGGTAGCTTTGTACTTCAGTCGTTTTGCCTTTGGTGGATCACTTGGTAGGGTGTCATTGATGAGATATTCTTTTATCGGTGTCATCTAATTATCCGACCCATTTTTGATTACTTTGATCTTGTTCTTCTCAGCTATGCTCGGTTAGGACAGATGAGCCATAGAGACAATTCGGGGCCGGATATTAATCGTAGCTGAGGCTAGTTTGGCCAGAGCGTCGGCTTGCTCATTCTTTTCTTTGGGGATTTGCACGATCCTAAATTCTTTGAATTGCCTCAGTAATCCTTTCAACAGCTCCAGATAGGCGATCATGCTTTCATCTCTTGTCTGATACTCATCTAGTACTTAGTTGACAATGACTTGTGAGTCGTTGAAAATTTCTACTTCATCGACCCCTAAGGTCATGCATACTCTCAACCCCGCTATCACTGCTTTATACTCGGCTTGATTGTTGGTGGTTTAAAATCAAAATGCAAGGCACACTCAACTAAATCTCCTTCGGGGGTTGAAACCACTATCCCTGCCCGGCTGCTGTGCGTGTTTAATGAGCCATTGACATGAAGTTGCCACTGGAAGGTTTTCTTCATTTATTCTACCATCATCTTTGTTACTTCCATATCTGGTTCAGTGAATTCCGCCACAAAGTCGGCGACCACCTGGCCCTTTATTGATGTTCTTAGGATGTACCCTATGTCGAATTGGCTTAACTTAATTGCCCATTTCGTCAGTCTGCCGGATACTTCTAGTTTCTGTAGGATTAGCTTAAGAGGGCAATTTGTGTATATCTCAATTTTGTGTGCCTAGAAATAAGGCATCAGTTTCCTTACTGTTATTACCAGTGCGAGCGCCATCTTCTTTGCTGGTGAATACCTTGTCTCGGTGGGTAATAGTGCCTTGTTTGTGTAGTACACCAGCTTTTGGATTCCTTTTTCTTGTCTCACTAGTACAGAACTCGTGGCTATTTCCGTGACCTACAAGTATAGGTATAGTGTTTCTCCGACCAGCAGTTTCGATAGCAGCGGTGCCCGGCCTAAGTAGTCTTTCAAAGCCTGAAAAGCATGTTCACAATCTTCATTCCATTCGACCTCCTTACCTTTCTTGAGAGCTCTAAAAAATGATAAACACTTGTCCGTCGATTTTGATAAGAACCTGTTCAATGATGCCAGACATCCCATGAGTTTCTGAATATCCTTCAAAGTCTTTAGGGAAACCATATTGGCCAATGCCTGGATCTTGTCCAAGTTTGCCTCTATCCTTTTCTGATGCACCTGATACCCGAGAAACTTGCCGGATGGTACGCCGAATACACATTTGGTGGGGTTTAGTTTCATGCCGTACTTGGTTAATACATTGAATGTCTCTCGCAAGTCGTCGACATGTTTATCAGTTGTGACACTTTTCGTCAGCATATCGTCTACACATACCTTTATATTCTTCCCTATTTGACTTGTGAACATCCTATTGACCAGCCGTTGATATATTGCCCCATCATTTTTTAAGCCAAATGGCATGATCGTGTAGCAGTACAGTCTTTGGTCTGTGGTGAATGATGTTTTATCTTCATCTAGCTTATGCATCTTGATCTGATTATATCCTGAATATGCATCCATAAAGCTCAGAAGCTCGTGTCCGACTGTAGCATCGACCAACTGGTCGATCCTTGGTAATGGGAAGCTGTTTTGGGGTAAGCCTTGTTCAGGTTAGTAAAGTCTACACACATCCTCCACTAATTGTTTATCTTCTAAATGAGCACGACATTCGCAACCCATTTGGGGTATTTGACTTCTCTAATTGATCCTGCTGTAAGCAACTTGGCCATTTCTTCCCTTATGGCCGCACTTCTCTTTGGATTGAAACTCCTCCTTTTTTGCACCATCGGCTTACTCTTATCATTTGTGATCAAATAGTGCGAAACCACATTTGTGCTGATTCCCGACATATCTTCATGGCTCCAGGCAAAGATTCCCTTGTATTCTCTTAGCAAGTTTGCTATGTCCGTCTTGGCCGGCTCAGCCAATCTTGCCCCAATCTTGACAGTTCTATCAGGTTCTCTCTCATCTAAAATGATGAATTCAGTTGGCTCATCTTTCTCTATCTGCCTTATCCCTTTGATCGAGTTCGAAACTCTCGGGGGTCTCTTCATGTGCCTCTTGGTTAAGTTCACATATGCTCAACGTTTCTGCTCTTGTTGCTTCGGTTGCTTCAAGGACCTGGTGGTGGTTATCACTGCCAGAGTTTCCATCTTGGTCGTTGGCGTTGCTCATGCTTCAGACCTATTCGTGAGGGTTCCTCGAAGTTTATGTTCAAAGCCCCCTCCTTCTAGCACCAATTATTGACGGTGAATTCTGGATTGCCACGCGTCCAACAATAATCTCACGTTTATGAAAGCAAGAATGTAAATAAATGAATGCAAGACACAAGTTTTATGTGGAAAACCCTAGATAGAGAAAAAACCACAGTGCCCTTGGGGGCAGGAAATAATACTATGAATTGTTTGTAGGTTACACACTCAAAATAGTCTCTCTTCTCTCATACAATTGCTCTCTTCTCTCAAGAATTCCGAACCCTTTTTTCGTAGATTACATGTTTCTATTTATATCAGGCAGACTAGGGTTC
This sequence comes from Acer saccharum, assembly GCA_030490815.1. Classification (NCBI taxonomy): domain Eukaryota; kingdom Viridiplantae; phylum Streptophyta; class Magnoliopsida; order Sapindales; family Sapindaceae; genus Acer; species Acer saccharum. The sequence continues at coordinate 16,321,477 of CM059867.1, read as the reverse complement.
TTTTTGTTTTTGCCGTGTTGGTGACGGATTTGCTAAATAGAATCGTGTTAGGATTCTGGTGTCGTGGACTGATTATGACTCATTTCCTGTCTAACGCCTATCTTTCCGGATGTTTTTAGTTCTTTACCATTTAGACTTCTCTGAGAGGAAATAAGGATATTTCCTTATCGGAGTGCAACTCTTTAGACCTTGTGTCTGGATGAATCCTCGCTCAATGAGGTATACTTTGGTAGGGTTACTCGTCCCGTATTGGCAGGGTAGGTCTGTCCGAGTAAGGGTCTTCGGCGAGTACAATCTTTGCCTATTTTAGACTGGGTTACCTAGCGAGTACACTTTTGGTTTTTGTTGATCTTGATGACGTGGCTGGGTGATGTTGCAAATGGTCAATGCTTCCTCCGTTAACTAGTTGACAAATGTTGTGGAATTGTTTTTCTTCCGTTTTTCCTGCCTATTCTGCTGACGTGTCTTTTAGCCGAATATGTACATACAACAATGAGTTTCCCGAGAATTGTATGGTTGTTTATATTGAAAGAGAACTTGCTGATACAATTGATTCAAATTCCGTAATAGATGCTTTCGCTTCTTTGAAGCCTCAGAAGTCAAAATTTAAGTAGGATCTTATTGTATTGACATTGCATGCGTATTTCATTTTTATTTTCTTGTGTTTTTTCTTGATTAGAGTATGTATTTGAGGGTAATGCTCATTATGTCCCCTGACTAGGTATACTTTTTTATTTTAATTAATGAAAATTCTCTTGTACCATTGAGATTTGTCATCAAAATGGTTTTTTTTATTATATAGTATAATTTTTTATGGATATGAAATTGTCCACAGCCCACCCAAAAAATAATTTTTGGTTTTGCCCCTGCATGTGTTCTAAAGTCGGTTAGTGTTCTGATAGGGTATATAAGATAAAAACGATGATCTTGACACCATGGTTTTGCTTATAGTTGTAATTATGTTAAGTAAGGGATGAAGAAGGTTAAATATAGGGGCTAGCGGCTAGAGCTCAATCTGAGGTTATTTTGGGTATAAAAATGTTTCGGTGACCTTTACTTAAACAATAAAATTAAAAAATTGAGACTTGAGTACTTTGACTTGAGTTTTCAACACTAAAAATATTTTTTTTCCACAAGCTGACAACATTTCATCCAGCGTACATTTCACGATCAAACATTAGCAGAGAAGAAAATAAAAAAATGTTATAGTCAATTTTCTAACCAGATCAAGCAAAAAATGTCGGAGGCTGTGGTTATAGTTGTTTTTTAATATATTTTTATAAAAAAAAATACATTGCGGGTAGATTTTACCGACATGAAAAATTGAAGTCAATAAATTAATTATTTCTATAAAAAAAAAAAAAAAAAATACCTTGTTGATAGATTTTACCGACATGAAAAATTAAAGTCAATAAATTAATTGTAATTTGAAAAAAATAAAGTCTTAATCTTGAAATTGCGTCTTAAGAACGAGATTTGTTTTCTAATATTTGTTATTTTGTTTACGAAAATAAAAGTTTGAAAAGAAATTTAACCAAGAAATTTTTTGAAAAGAAATTTAACCAAGAAAAATAAAGATCACTTGACTTGAAGTACTTGTTAAACAATTCCATTCAGTGAAATAAGGCCCTGTTTGGCACACTGAATTCGACTAGGAGTATTGGATTAGATGAATTTAGTCATTATCCAATGTTTGGTGTTGTTTTAGAACATGGGATTCATAATCCCAAAAACAAAATAGTCTCATACTAATGGGATATAATAAGTCCATCTCCCCCTATCTTAAGCCCCGTTTGATTTTTTTGCCTGAAGACTGAACAGTGCTGAACATTACCGAAGACTGAACAGTGCTGAACATTACCGAAGACTGAATAGTGACTGAAAACTGAAAACTGAAAAACATGTTTTGATTTTTTTCACTGAAACTTGAATATAAGTGATAAGTTGTTTGTTTTTTTAAGTTACAAATACCTGAAAATAAATATTTTTACATCTATGTCCTTCTAACTATTATTTGATATATATTTACTCTTTAATATATTAAGGACAACTATAACAAGTAATTTAATAATTTTAAAACAAAATTATTTAGTTATTTATGATATTTCAAATTTATACATATAATTTAACAAAACTTTTTGTTTAGCCATATTACAAAAGGAAAATCTTAGTTTTTTTTAGGAACATATGAGATGAGGTTCGTTGACCTTATTGAACAATATATTATTTTCCCTTGAAACAAGATATATTTTTATCATCATGATGGTATGATGTGCTTAGATGAAAATAAAGTTAGAATTAATTGACTGTAAACGTGATTAAATTGTATTCTATTATATGAAGTTATAATAATCCTACTATGATGTAATTTTGTACATAGAAGTCTACTTACGTAATTTTTTTACTTTTTTTTTTTCCTATTTTGTTGTAGTAATATTAATTTTGTTGGTGGGGAACTAGGGAATCAAAAGAATTACCATGCGTAAGTATGAAATCACTCAAAAACTGTATTTCAATGGAGTTGTTTATATAAATAATTAAAAAAAAAATCAAAACTATATTTAAATGGAGTTGTTTGGGTTTTGAAGCAGCTATGTTTTGTAATGCTAGAGTTTTTTTACAGTGATGAGAACAAAAAATTAATATGGTTGGGTTTAGATGGAAGATAAAATTGAAAATAAGTTAGATTAGTGAGGATAGTTTTGGAAGTAAAAAATTGTTTTTAAATCCAGCGATTTTTTGTTAAGTGAAAAGTGAAAAAAATTCACTTTTATAAACAAGTGATTTCAGGGGTACTTTACGTGATTTTATCACTTTAAAAAAAAAAAAAAAACAAAACAAAACAACTAAATAGAGCACATTAAGTGTCATTAAGTCTTAAGTAGAAAAATCACACATGGCTTAAGTCTAGGACTATTTAGTATTTATACATGGCTCACTATATTTAGTTCATTTTTTTTACATCACCATTCACCGGTCCCACCAACCCGCTTTTTCTTTCTCTTTCAAAATATTTCAACATATCTCAATGAAGGACTATTTTTTTAAATATTTTTTCTAGATTTTTTTTAATGATTTAATAATAAATTAATTATAAAATTAAAAGTTATTTAAAATTAATATAAATTTGTAATTTTATTTAAAATTAAATTTGATTATTATTAATTTAATAATGTATAAATTAAAATATTTATTTCATCGAAACAATTATTTCAATAATTTGTTATTTAATTTTCATTTGATTATCAGGGACTACGATTATTTCATTCATAATTCCTCTCAATGAGATTGAAGAACCTAGATTCGTTGGGTCTATCATAATCCCACATATATATATTTTTTTGAAAAAAAATTATTTTATTAAATCAACAAATTATAAAATTTAAAAATATTTAAATTTATTTAATAATAATATAAATCTATATTTTAAAAATATTTTTAGATATTTTTTCTTTAATAATATATAATTTAAATATTATTATTCAGATGCATATATATATATAGAAATTAGTTTATCAAAATTAAAATTAAAAAATCTTATTTATAATAAACATTTATCATCACAACGAAGTGATGAACATTCTTGCCTTATTGGTTGGTTCAGTACTTCAGCCCAGAATCAAAAAGTCATCAGATTGGTACTCATTATGGACAGGAAAAATACATTTGATTATTCACAAGCTAGACATGTAAATACTTATCACCCAACATGCACTTCACGAGTAATCCTTCAATAATTCAACAGTACTTATAATCAAAGATTGAGTCAAGATGATTCAAGATAGAAAAGGACCCAATTAATGGTGATGACTAGCATTATCTAGACTTTTCTCACAAATTGGTCCCATGATAATCCTTGTCGTATTTAATACTAGAAAATGAAGCAGCATATCCCATGCTTATCAAGGTTATTACGTGTGGAAGATTGACAAGTACTGAGACAACATCAGACATGTCGAAGAAGCAATGGCTCTGGTAAGGTTGCTTGCACTTAAACAATTTTATTGGGCAATGATTGCTTCTTGTTTGTGTATTTAAGGCAATTGGATAGTTTTTTGCATGCCAGATGTTCGATGAATTGTCTCATTTAGTTTTAGTGCTTGTTTACATTGTTACATAATGGCATGCGGCATGCCAACAGATAAAACGTAAAAAACACTGTTGGTTTTGGAAGCCCATTTGCCTCTGAACCCTGCTTACATGTTTCATCAAAATTTCGATTGACAAGAAAAAAGTTCCTTAAGTTGATTAGATTACTAGAGATGTCATAATCTAGTTTTTTGTTAGATGAATAATTTTAAAAAAGTAGTTTTGCTAGAAAATTCTTAATATGCATTTTCAAACAACTCTTTGCAAGATTTAAGGTCAGAAAGAACATTCAATTACCTGGAAGTCAACTATACATGATCACATTAATTATACACCACATATTCGAAAGGAATAAGGATCCATTCTGAACTCAATTGAGGCTTAAAGAATCTTGTGACAAGGTCGTTATAATTAAAGATCGTTAATATTTGTTTATTTGTTATATTCTATTTTTTATTGACTATTGATATAAGCCTTATCTTATGATTCTTACCTATATGCTCAGATTAGTAGTGAATTTTTGTTCATTAGTTGCATAAGCTTCATCTCCATTATAATTCTAATAATGCTATACAATGCCGGTCAGTTCCATGTGGCCCAAGTTGAGCATCATAGATAACAACATTTTGAAAAAAATGTAAAAGAAAACGTGTAAGATCTTTGTGTGATGGTCCACAGATCGCGACAAATCTGATGCTAAAAGTCTCCAATTTAGTAGTAGTCTATGTACCACAGACAAGTGACACTGAATTTCTAAGAAAGTAGTTGGCTGAAATTCTAAAAATCTCCAATTTAGTAGTAGTCTATGTACCACAAATCTGATGCTAAAAGTCGCCAATTTTGCTGATAACTGTAAGAAAAACAGAGAATTTTGATACTGAAAAAAAAAAAATCGTTTAAAATAGAAAGGATGGAAACAAATAAAAGGCAGAAAGACCTGAAAGAAAAGCTAGTAGTGTTAAATGAGGTGCTTTTTATTCTTGATCACCTTCGTTGGCACTTTATTCTTTTCGTCTATTATGAATTTGTCGGTTGCAGTTGATACCATAAGTCTAGCACAATCTATCAGAGATGGTGAGACATTAGTTTCCGCTTCGCAGAGCTTTGAGGTAGGCTTCTTCACCCCTGGAAACTCAAACAACAGGTACCTAGGAATATGGTACAAATTTAATTCTAGTAAAGTTGTTTGGGTTGCAAATAGAAAGAATCCAATAACTGATAGGCAAGGAATGTTGGTAATGAGCGACGATGGGAACCTTGTACTTCTCAGGAAAGATAAGAAGATTATCTGGTCTACAAATTCATCAAGGGTGCTAGAAAATCCAGTGGGTCAGCTCCTGGATTCTGGGAACCTTGTTATTAGGGACAATATTAACATGAACTCTGACAGCTATGTCTGGCAGAGCTTTGATTACCCATCAGACACATTTTTGCCAGGCATGAAATTGGGATGGAATTTAAGAACCGGTTTTGAGCGATATCTAACACCATGGAGGAGTGCTGATGACCCGTCTTCTGGAGACTTTAGTTTCAGACTTGACATCCATGGGCTTCCTCAATTAGTTATTACCACAGGATCAAGAAAAGAAGTCCGGAGCAGACCATGGAATGGTAGTCTGTTTGCTGGCACCCAATTCTCTGAAAAAGTTGTGCACAACTTATTTATAAACCAATGTTGGTGCATAAGCAAGATGAGTTGTATTACACATATGAGCCTTTCAATAACACAGTTAAAACTCATATAGTTTTGCATCAATTAGGCACACTGCAGCGTCTTGTATGGAATTGGAAGACTACTGAGTGGAGTATTCTGTACTCTTGGCCATTTGATCCGTGTGACAATTATGCACCGTGTGGTGCTAATAATAATTGTAGAATTAATAAGACCCCAATTTGTGAGTGTTTGAAGGGGTTTATACCCAAAGCAGAAGATGAATGGGATACAAAAGGATTATCTCAGTCAAGAAAATGCATAGAGAAATCGCCATCAGATTGCCCGAGTGGAGAAGGGTTTCTGAAGCTTCCAGCAATAAAATTGCCTGACTTCAATTGGTATAACAATAGCATGAATATTAATGAATGCGCGGCAGAGTGCTTCAAGAACTGTTCATGTAGAGCTTATGCAAATTCTGATGTAAGTGGAGGCAGTGGCTGTTTGATGTGGTTTGGAGACCTGATTGATATCAGAGAGTGCCCTCCAGGATTCAGTTGGGGACAGGATATATTCTTGAGAGTTCCAGCCTCAGAACTAGGTAATTTGTTATTTTATGTATCCTTATCTCTTCCATTTAAAGTTATTCTAGAGAACGTTAACTAACAGGTAACACAAATCAGAAGATATATACATGGCTTAGTCAATCTATATTTGTGGAAGAATCAAGCATAGAAATCTTTTTTTCTTTGTGTTTTGCTATCTTTTCCCTTGAATTTTTTTATGAGAAGGGGAAAAGAATAAAGAGATCAATAATATATTAGAAGGGCATGAAATTTCAAAATACTAATCAAGCTTTTTGATTTGTCTCTCTTGGAATCAGTACAACATTATTCGAATAAGAAGAAAAGAATAAAGATCATCGCGGTGGTTTCAACCATTACTAGGATTTTTATATTGGTCCTCGTACTCTGCACAGTTTGGAAGAAAACAAAGAATAGAGGTAAAATATTCATCCAACTTTACTGAATTGTTTATTGGAAGTCATGTTGTAGAACTTAAGCATTGAGTTTCAGAGTAGAAATTTAAATCATTGATCCATATATTAGGGTTGGAGAGCAGGGAAGAGGAAGAAGAAGTACCTTTAATTGATTTGAGTACCATTGCTGCTGCTACTAACAATTTCTCTCAAGCTAACATGATTGGCAAGGGTGGATTTGGTCCTGTTTACAAGGTAACTATGTTTATATGTTATTTAACAATCAAATATAGGGTATATAGTGCCTTATAGATCTTGCAAATCTTGAACTTTGAAACTTGCATTCTCTCTGTTATAATATGCAGGGAAATCTTTCTACAGGACAGGAAATTTCAAGAGGCTCTCAAACAATTTAGGACAGGGTGTTGAAGAATTCAAGAGTGAAGTAGTTTTAATCGGAAAACTTCAACACAGGAATCTTGTTGGCCTTCTTGGAAGCTGCGTTCAAGGGGAGGAAAGGATGCTGATCTACGAGTATATGCCCAACAAAAGCTTGAATTATTTCATTTTTGGTTGCACCTCTTGAACTTATATCCACTTAGTTATTCATATTTTGGATACTCAAGCTTCAACCTTTTTGTGATCTAAATTAAATGTTGTTTGATCTTAAGGATGAAATTGAAAATTACAGAAAAAATGGTTCTAATTGTAAGAGTTACTGAGTTGGCAATGGTGTGCAGATGATGAAAGAAGCAAATTCTTGTCATGGAGAAAGCGATTTGACATTATTATTGGGATTGCAAGAGGACTTCTCTACCTTCATCAAGATTCAAAACTTCAAATCATTCATAGAGATCTAAAGGCAAGCAATATTTTGCTAGACAATGACTTGAATCCTAAAATTTCGGACTTTGGCTTGGCGAGAATATTCAGAGGTGACGACAAAGAAGCTAATACAAAGAGAATTGCTGGAACATAGTAAGTTTTATTACCATAATCTCGAATATTTACCAGTTGAAACTTGAAAGAACTTATATATTATGTACTCTAATGCAGTGGCTATATGTCTCCGGAGTGGCTATATGTCTCCGGAGTATGCCACTGATGGCAACTTTTCGTTGAAATCCGACGTTTTCAGCTTTGGTGTGCTTCTGTTAGAGATAGTAAGTGGTAAAAAGAATAGAGGTTTCCGCCACCCAGATCATCACCTTAATCTTCTTGGACATGTGAGTAGGAATAGTGGTATACTTCTTTTTATTTTGCTCATTTTTTCCGGTATGGAGAATAAACAAAGCTTTTTGGTGCAATGATTCCAGGCATGGGTGCTCTGGAATAATGGAAGGGCCTTGGAAGTAAAGGATGTATGTTTAGAAGACTCCTTCATTGAATCACAAGTTCTCAGATGTATTCAAGTGGGTTTATTATGTGTTCAAATGTTCCCAGAAGACAGGCCAGAAATGTCATCTATAGTTTTCATGTTGGCGAACGAGGGACTGCTGTTGCCTCAGCCTAAACAGCCAGGTTTCTTCACAGAAAGAGGTTTCATTCCAGGTACAACATCATCAAGTAAAGAAAAATCTCACACAGAAAACGCAATGAGCATAACTACACTGGATGGCAGGTAGAAATTCTTGATTGAAGTTTGCGTATAACTTCTATTTGGACATGCAGATTTAACGACTTCTTTGTGAAGTTAATTACACTCATGTTTCTATAATTTATTTATTATAATTGTTTGTTTCAGTTTCACTTCATATCATATGGTGTTATTAGTCTCAAGAGTGTTTATACTAGTTTTGGAACCAAATATACATAAACATTTTCTGTTAACAGTAAGAAAATTAATGAAAAAGGTTCTACAGTATCTTCAAAATGATCAAAATTCTAAGGTAGAGATGGAAAGTCGTTGTAGGAGCAGTGGTGGTAGCTACTAGAGTAGATTTATACAGTATCTTAATGGTCAACAAATTCGATATACATCGACAAGATCAACCTAACTATTTAGACCAGTTGTGCAACCTTAGAATGATCCTTCGGCTACTTCAGTAGAATAATAGTTAGGATATGAGACCTTCTCATGACAAAAGCTGAACATTTTCAGTTTCTTTAAATCATCTTATTGTTGAAGTTGAAAAGCTCATTTTTCTTAGAACAGATGAGGTTCTACCTACCCTCTAAAATGGTGATTTCCGATCCAGAGGATATATAGTTGCTTGATGAAGATTGATCAGCTCCAGGCAGATTCCTTTCTGTGAAAAAACCAGGCTGGTTTGGTTGAGGTAGGGAACTCTCACTCCCCAGCATTACAACCACAGATGACATGCTTGGCCTGTATTCTGGTCACTGTTGCACACATAGCAAACCCACATGAATACATCTTAACACCTCAGTCAATGGACCGGAGTTGCCTAAATTGTCTTTGATTAGTTCCATTGGCCTCCCTTCTTTCCAAAGAATCCATGCCTGGATGATTAGAAGCACAAATGAACTTATATGTTTTAGAATAATAACATGAAATGTTAATCTTTCTATTCTTACATGCCCAAGAAGATTGTGATAGTGGTCTGTATGGGAAAATCTCCAGTTTTTCTTCCCACTATCTCTAAGACCAAAACACCAAAGCTAAATATGTCCGATTTTACTGAGAAAATCTCATCAAGGGTACTCCGGAGACATATAGCTGCTGCAATTATATTGATACAAATGTTTACAACCAATAACAGAGAGTTGTTTAACCATAGAATGAATTTCAATGTACTTATTATGTCCCGACCACTTTGTTCGTATTGGCCCCAATTTCATTTTCACCAAATATCCTTGCCATATCAAAGTCTGAAATTTTTTGATTCATGTAATTATCTAGTAACACATTGCTGGCTTTAAGATCCCTATGTATAATCCTCATTCAAGAGTCCTGATGGAGATAGAGAATTCCTCTAGCGATTCCACCAATAATATGGAGAAGTTTCGGCCAGTCAAGAAACTTTCTTCTTATTTGATCTGGTCAACAATACCCCATCCATATTAGTCCATTTCTGAATAAAACTTCAAAAAAAAAAAAAAAAAAGTTCAAAATTTGTCAGAGTTTTGAGAGTTCAAACCGAAAATGAAATAGTCCAAGCTTTTGTTTGGCATATATTCGTATATTAACATGCTCTCATTTGCCGTCGATCTGGAGGAAGACGTCGAAGTCGGTCATCTGGATCATCCATCTCTCTCTCTCTTTCTCTCTCTCTCCTAAGTCCTATCTCTTTCTCTCTTTAAGCTCTGCAATTCAAATCACAAATGTTCTCAAAACCAAACAAAAATGTTATTTACAGGCAATTTGATTTGTGGGTTTCATGAAATGGGGTTTTTTGTGTTTGGTGGCTGGAATTTTGAGACTAATCATCCATGCCCAAAATGACATCGGAAGAATATGTGATAGATTTGCCATTTTATTTACTGATTCTTGCATTAGATTCTTTGAGGAGTTACAGATGAGAGGAATATAGAGAAGATGAAGATATATATATATATATATTTTAAGTTGAAGATAAGATTTCTGTATTTTGTGGTTGAAGATAAAATGGTATACGTTTTTTTAATAAACAAAAATAAATAAAATGGTATTGCTTTTGTTTTGTTTTCAACGGCATATGGAGATTTGGATCTACTTCTCACGGATTTGGATCTATTTTATTAAGAATGTGATTAAAAAAAACAAGATCTTACATTATTTGATGTTCAATATCAAATATTATGACACATAATGTGAATATCTTGCAATTTATATTTTATTTAAATCATTTTTATATATTTGTATTTTAATAAAAAAAATATTTAATTTTTTTTATATCAAAAAATGCTTAAAAATAATTTTAACTATTTAAATTTATAAATTAATATAATTTTATCCAATCCAATCCTAACTTATACCAAACATTAGATAGGATTAGGTTTAGTCCAATCATTTGTAACACCAAACGGATGATGGTACTAATTTAATCCAGTCCAATCCAATCTAATTTAATCCCATTAAATAATTCAATCCAATCCTACATACCAAACGGTGCCTAAAAGAAAAAAAGATGCAGCTGCCATCATTTGAGATTAAAGGTAGCTTTGAATTAAAAAAAAAAAAAAAAAAAAAAGATTAAAGGTGGCGAGGTGTCAAGAGAGGGTGAGAATGTGGCAAACAAAAATATTATAAAAAAGAGATAAAAGGAGATGTGAGGATAGAGAAGTGAGTTTTCGTGAAAACAAAACAGAAAAACAGAAAAATAGAAAAAGAGAGAAAATAGGGAGCAGCGAGAAGAAAAGAAAGAAGAAAGAAATGGAGGACATGGATTCTGAGTGTAGAGAGATAGAATCCAAGAGAAAAAAGAAGAAGAATAAGAGAGAAACCAAGAGAAATAAGAAAGAAAATAAAACAAAACAATAGAGTGATACGGAGACAAAGCAAGAGATAGATGGGTTAAAGAAGATTTGAAGATAAGTGTTTCCAACAGATAAGTGATTATTTTGGTATAGTAATTGAGATACGGATAGATTATTAGATTTTCCATAAATCCTAAATTGAGTTTTATGTATTTTAAGGTGAATCTCAGAAATAGATGAATTCAGAAGGGAACCAGTCCCAGAAGAAGATTTGACCACATGAGTTCTGTGAGTGGATAGTTTTTATTTATAATTAAGTTAATTATTTTAGAATTGTATGTTAGCTTTAATTATTAGAAATAAATGGTTTATTCATTTATTTAGAAAACAGAATTCCGGATGATATGAGATATGATAAGAAATGTGTAGATTTCCATAATCCAGAAATAGATTTGTTAAATTATTAAGATTTAGAAAGAAAAATAGTTCACGTATGTTCAGACAGATTTCCAGTTAGATTTACAAATTTTCAGACAGATTTCTAGATTTACAGATTTTGTCAGATTTATAGATTTACATATTTTCAGATAGATTTCCAAATTTCTAGATAGATATCTAGATTTTTAGAAAGATTACCAGATTTTTAGAAAGTTTTCTAGATTTCCAAAGCCAAGTCATTTATGAGATTTTGAAAAAAGAAAAGAAAAGAATATTTATTCATGTTTTTAGAAAAGTGTTTCTAAAGAATTATATATGTAAGTTCAGAAAGCTAAAAGAGTTTTCAAAGATTGTTCATATTTTAAGATATCAGATATGTACCCTCACCAGTAGTCAGTGGCGGACCCAAGAATTTTAACCAGGTGGGGCATTTGAACACTTGAACAAAATAATAATTATATCATAAAAAATATTAAAAATTAAGATCACAGTAAAATGAGTTTTTTTTATATAAAGAAAAATTGATGATATACTGAAGTTTATATAAAATAAAACAAATTGAACACCTACTCATGATGAACTAAATAATCTTACGTTCAAAAAAATAAAAGTAAAAACAAGAAGCACAACATTAAAATTAAATAATAACAAGAAAAACAACATAAACAATAAAATTGCAATATTTATTCTTCTTCAAATAATAAATTACAATCTAATTTTATAATAAGAAATTTTGTTTTATATTTATAATGAATTCACTTTAAATTTATACAAAAATAATTGATTAATTAATATTACTAGACATGTTTTTATATTTTTTTTAATCTTCTAATTATTGGTAAATTATTGATTTATTGATTCGAAATAAATCAAAACTATAAAATAAAGAAAAATACCAAAGATAAAATAAAATGAATTATAATAATAGATGGACTATTTTTATATAATAAATTAAAATTTGAGATTTTAGGGTTTATTGATTGGAAACTAAAACTATTAGAAATAATAAAAGTTCAAAATAATAAATAATTTAACATAAAATAAATTGAATTAAGTAATCACAAATTGAAAGTAGCTAAGAAGTTAACAATGAAGTAAAAGAGAAAATAAATTATTTTGTTTTAGAATAAGATGAAAATTTGAGAAAGAAATTGGAAAAGATGGTAAAATAAAAAAGGTATAAAAAAATTATTAAAATTACATTGTAAAATTAAATTTATAAATAAGATATTCATTTTCCTTGAAAAAAAAGTAAATGGTGGGACTTGAACCACCACCACCACCAATACAAAAAAAGTGAAGGAATACCAATTTTACTTAGAGATATTTTGTTATCATTATTGTTAATTTAAAATGTATATATATAATTAAAAGAAAAATCATTTAAAAAAAAAAAAATTTAAGGTAGGGCACGGGCCCCACCTGGCCTTAAGGTGGGTCTGCCCCTGCCAGTAGTATCAGATTTAGATTATTAGCCTTTGGGGCTGCTCTGCACATGTATGTGAGATTATTACTCTGCATGTTCGGTAATATCGCTATGTATGTGAGATTACTCTACACGTTCGATTAAATATTGACGTGTGTATGTGATTATAACTCTGCACAAGTAATCAGATATCACCATGTATGTGAAATATGTATTTCCCCCTACTTTGCTTGTGCATTGAGATGCTTTGTGAGATATTCCCTTGGGTGCTAGTTTGGTAAAGAGTTTTCATATTTATATATATATATATATATATATATATTAATGATTATGATCAGTAAAGAAAAGGTTTCAGAATATCAAAATACCAGTTTATATCAAAATGTTATTTATAAAATCTAGAAAATGTTTTATTATATTATATAGTGTTTATAGGAAAATGTGTTTTATTTACAAAAGATATTTAATTAGTTTGCATCTTTTGTTACCCAACAGTTTCAAAAAAAGTGTTTTAATTAGTTTGCCATTAATTAATTTTCTTAATGGCACCTTAGTTGCCATTAAGGTGCTTGCAAAATCCAAGTTCAGTGGGGAAGAATTCATCAACGAAGTCTCAACGATCGGTAGAATTCACCATATCAATGTAGTACGATTATTAGGATTCTGTTCTGAAGGATCGAAACATTCACTTGTGTATGAGTATATGCCTAATGGATCTCTTGATAGGCATATCTTCTCCAAGAAAGATAATGATCAAGCATTTAGATGGGAGAAACATCACGAAATTACTTTAGGAATTGCTTGTGGTATTGAGTACCTCCACAACAGATGTGATGTATGCATTCTTCATTTTGACATCAAGCCTCACAATATTTTGCTAGACCACAATTTCATCCCAAAAGTTGCAGATTTCGGCCTTGCAAAATTTCACCCCAAGGAAAATGATTTCATATGCATTAATGCCTCAAGAGGAACGATTGGATACATAGCTCTAGAGTTGATTTCAAGAAATTGTAAGTCAGATGTTTACAGTTTTGGGATGTTGTTGGAAATGGCTGGAGGAACACAGAATTCTTTTGCAAAGGCGACTCGTTCAAGCAAAGCGTACTTTCCTTCATGGGTTTATGATCAAATGATTAAAGGAGTATATTTAGAGCTCCAGAATGTGAGTGAAATTGAAGGAGTGATAGCAAGAAAGCTCTGCATAATTGGGTTATGGTGCATTAAAGTGAAGGCAACGGATCGTCCATCGATAACAAAAGTTGTGGAAATGTTGGAAGCATTGATGATCTGCAAATGCCTCCCAAGCCTTTCTTTGCTTTTTATTCTTCTAAACAGAGTTCTATAAAGGGAGATCTAATCAGATTCTTCAACAGAATTGCTGGAATCTGAATCAATCGAGGAATGCTCATATGCTGATACTTGCGATGCTTAGTTTCACCATCAATTCTGAACAATCAAGCTTATGAAGATTTAACATCGGGGTAGTAGCAAGAGGTGTGACAATTGGTTTGGCATCATGCGAGCAAGTAAATCAAGAACATAACAACATTGAGACAGAAGCAAACCATGTGGAAGCAAAACAACCTCGACACCCAGAAAGTAGGATAGCAAGCCAAGAACCTAAATAAAGGCTTGCACTGCACGGTCATCAGAACTTGTAACCATTATGTCATCTACATAGACCAGTAAGTACAGAGTGAGGCCACCTGAGATGAGAACAAATAGGGAGGTGTCAGCATGTGAGTTGAGAAAGCCTGACCTAAGCAAAAATTGACGTAACTCATGATACCATGCACAAGGTGCTTGTTTGAGACCGTAAATAGCTTTGTGAAGTTTGCAGACATGAGTGGGTTTATAAGGATCCATAAAAACCAGCTGGTTGAGCCATGTAAACATCTTCAGATAAACGACCTTGAATGAAGGCATTGTTAACGTCAAGTTGATGAAGAGAACCAGCCACGACTGACGGCCAAACTGAAAACAATCCGAACAGTGGTGGGTTTGACAACTGGACTAAAGGTGTCAAGAAAATCAATACCAAGATGTTGATGAAAACCTTTGGCAACTAGTCTTGCTTTGTACCTGTTAATAGAGCCATCAGATAATCGTTTAGTACAAAAAATCCACTTGTAACCCATAAGATTTTGAGACGATGTCGAAAGAATAAGTTCCCAAGTGCCATTACGAACCAAGGCATCATATTCTTTTACATGGCCTGGCGCCACTTAGGATCTTTGAAGGCTTGAACAACAGTATTTGGCTCTAGGTCACTAGGAGAGGGAAGCTAAGCATGAAGGTTAAGTTTTTGTGTGGGCTTATAGATGTTGTATTTTGAGCGGGTTGCCATAGAGTGTGTATTGGTGAAGGTAGGGACCGGTTCTTGGGATGGGGATTGTGATGGAGGCAGAGGTGGGAGTTTTGTCGACACAGGTAAATCACAAAAAGGAATGGCAAGCGATGTTGGATCATCACACGGAGGAGCAATTGTTAAAGAGGCAGAAGACGGAGCATGTGGTGTGGCTGAAACTGAGGGAAGGAAAAATACTGGAGGAAGCCACTCTGAAATAGAGGTCGGCTGACTATGAGGAAAACGACTATGGAGAGATTTGTAAGGAAACATGGACTCAACAAATTTCACATGACGAGACGTATAGATGCGAGAGGTGGAGGGATCTAGACATAGATACGCGCTTTGTGTAAGAGAGTACCCAATGAAGACACACGGAATGGAGCGGGGTTCAAGTTTATGGGAAGAGTAAGGGTGAAGCCAAGGATAACATAGACAGCTAAATACACGAAGTTTTGCATAATTGGGTGGAGAGCAGAGAAGTGTTTCATAAGAAGAATGGAGACTAAGAGTTGGTGTGGGCATGCAGTTTATGAGATAGACCGTAGTAGCAAAAGCATGGTTCCAAAAGGTGAGCAGAAGGGAGGTGTGAGACAGAAGGGATAGGCCAGTTTCAACTATGTGGCGATGACGCCGTTTAGAGTATCCATTATGTTCAGGAGTATGAGGAGGGGTGGTGAGATGAGAAATACCATTTGTGGCAAGAAAAGTTGCTAATGCCTGATATTCCCCACCATTGTCAAAGTATAAAGTGATTATTTTCTTATCAAAAAAAATTTCCACTAAGGCTTTGAACTTAACAAAAACATCATAAACATGAGATTTGCGTTTGAGAGGGTAATACCAAATATATTTTGTGTAATGATCAACAAAAATAACATAGTATTTGAAATCATCATAGGTGAAAACATGAGAGGTCCACACATCAGAAAATATGATTTGAAGTGGTTGGGTAGACGTAATAGATGAAGAATGAAAGGGTAACTTATGACTTTTATTGCAGTGACAAGCATTACAATTGAAAGTTGTTGTTATAGGACTTGATAAATCTAAACCACATTTGGATACAAGATGACACAAAATCGGAAAAGCAGGATGTCCTAAATGATGACGCTACTGACGAAGTGGTCTTGACACTAGAAAAGGCAAGTAACGAACTGGATTTGACTGGAAAGGATGGCCACTCATACACTCCATCTTTAGTATGCCCCCGTAAAATAATTGCCCCCATGCGAATATCCTTCACATGGAATGTGGTGGGTAAGAATTCAACAGAGACATGACGACACGTCGTTGTGGTGTCGGTCAAAAGATGAACAATTAAGTTCGACCTTGCTAGCGCGAGAGTCACAGAGACTAGCACAGCAGAAAGTGAGGGTATTGTTCTGCAGGGAGGTGGCATTCGCCGACCGTCACCAGTTCTAGCTATTATTACAACACGCCGAGCGGACTCGTGTGTTGCGTGTGTGGAAAATGTAAATAATAATATAAATAAATAAACTACATACTATAATATGTACATAGATAGAATGGAATGGAGAGACAACATGCAATGTGGTTACACTAAGGAAATGACTCAACCGTAGCAATCCTTCTAATTACGTATTAGACTCACTTAGTCCCTTAATGTGCAAGTATATAATAGACTTGTGTCCACTTAATTGATCTCGAATCTCTCTCGAGTCTTAGAAATCACATCCACACATACGTATGGATTCATTAAGTACTGTGGGACACACATACGAGCCCTATATGCCGACCTAGTGATTTCTCAACTTTCCGATCAAATACATTGGTAATTTCATTGGGCATGCAATGCGCAACCGCGTGGGCCATACTACAGCCAATAATTCATCCACGAGGCTAACCAAATACGGGATGACAACTAAGTGAAAGCATTAAGAATACGAGATACCCCTATAACACGAATGTTATATGCTCGTGTCCCCTTAATTAATCTCTACCCTCTCTCGAGCAACATAGAGATTATATCCATGCATAAATGGTCAGATTCATTAAGGAATGTAGGACACACATACGAGCTCTACATGCTAGTCTAATGATCTCTCAACTTCCTGGTCATATGTAGAGGATATCACACTGAGCATGTCAATGCGACACCACGCGATATATAACACACGGCCTAAATATCATTCACAAGGTGGCTAACCAAGTGAAAGCATTAAGCAATGAAATACCCTTATAACTACACGAGCACAAGAGGAATTCAATGGTCTTTACTCTAGATAAGGATTCGGTTATCAATCTCCCTAGGATAGCAAAAAATGGGAAACAAGTTTACCTAACACTAATGTGCATCAATGCAAATTGTTTACCATTAAGAATATTCAAATGAATTAAGGGTTCTCCTCTTGATTTGGGAATTTTTCCTAAATCAATTTATCACCCATTCCGACCAAGGATTGGTAAATGTGTTAAAAAGACCCATTAAGTACAAGGATATGAACCAAAACCAATTTAGCAACTAAATGTACAAACTTGCCTTTTCTACTCTTTGGGGATAAAATCCCTAACACTCAAATCATTCAATAAATGGTATCTTAGTCATCCATTAACATACAAACAATCATGGGAAGCTAAATTACTCTACTCCTACATTAATTACTTTGCTCCTAATCCCATTCAAGCATACATGTCAATTTCTAACCTCCACAAATATGAATTTCACAATAAGAGATTAAACATACATAAATCAAAGAGCAAAACAAAATTCAAACGAATTTATGAACAAAATACATACATATATATATATATATATATATATATATATATAGCACATGTGAGGGTTTACAATATTCCCCAAATCGGGGATACACATCAAAGAAACGAAAATTACAAAGAAATGAGTAAATAAGAGCAAACCCTTGAAGACAAGTCCTCCAAAGATGCTCCATAGCCTCTTAGCTCGAAATTGGCTCCTAATTCCTTGCAATTTGCTCTAAGATGGATGGAGGTGTAAAATGGTGTTGTGGAGGTATATGGGGTGAGCTCCCATGGAGGAAGAACCTCTATGGGAGCTTGGGTTTCTCCTTATTATGTGAAGAAGATGAAGAAGGATGAAGAAAATGGAAGAAAATGGAAGGGAGAAGAGGAGAGGCGTGAAAGATGAGAGAAGAAAGATGTTGTGATTCTTAGATCTAGATTTTATGAAGCACCTTCGAAATATCTAGAAAAGATCTATATATAGGTAGGTCAAAGTGGGTCCCAAAAAAGGTGAAAAGTAAGGGGTGACTGTCATCTTGCGGTACGTCTCGCAGTACGCTTTAACGAAACTGTCTAACGAAACTCATCTAGACACACTACAGAATCTCACGGTATGCAAATTGGCTTGACGCGGTTCACTATAACGTCCAACCGCGAAAGTTGGCGATGTATCAGGTCTTCTTGGATTTCATGGTACAACGCGGTACACTATTTTGCCTTTCCAGGTACACTCTAATGAAATCTGGAAATTTTCAATGAAAATTCTTTTGTTTTTTTGCACTGCATTTTGACCCGAAAACACCTAGTTTCCACACAATGACTTCCCAAAACAAAATGAACCTGCACAAGGCTCATAAAACATATTATATTCACAAAAACGCTCGAAAACGAGAACAAACAATAGAAAATGGGGACCTCAAAAGGTGTATAAATCGTTCCGATCAAAACATTGTTAGAAGTACAAAATTGAGAGATGGAAATAAGATTTTTATGCATTGTAGGAACACAAAGAATATTCTATAAATTAAAGGTGCGAGTGGAATGAGATAGAGAAGTGGAACCCGTGTGTTATAGGAAGCCAAGTGCCATCACCAATCACACTATCATCTAAACCTGTATACGACTTATGAAGAGATAGATTGTTGAGATCAGAAGTAACATGGTGTAAGGCACCACTATCAAGTAGCCAAGTAGGGGTGGTAGAATTTTCAGTTGCCGCGAAGTGAGCTTTAGGCAAAGGAGAAGCATGTGGTCGAGGCTGCCAGGATGATGGATTACGTGGTTGCCAAGGCTACTAGGGTGGTCGAAAATTCTGATTTTGAGAGGCCACCGGGTTGAATGATGGACAGCATTTGGCGGTGTGCCCTTGAGTGTTGCATGCTTGGCAGAAATCGAGATACGGTTTGGAGGGAGGACAAGATCCATGAGAAGATGTAGAGTGCGACCCATCAGTTGAAGATGCATGAGAAGGAGACAAAGATCGCCAAGACCTGGTACGGGGTGTAGCTAGATTTGTTGTGGCTGGAATAGTGGCACTTAATGAATGAGACTAATTCAACAACAACTCTTTGGTGATTAATTTTTCATGGAGTTCGTCGAAGGAGATCGTTGTGTCACGACCATTAATTGCATCAATGAGAGGTCGATAATCATCATCAAGTCCATCCAGAATCTTTTCAATGAGATCTTCCTCATCCATAGGTTTGCCTAGGATAGCAAGTTCATCGGCCCGTGATTTGATAAACTGCATGTATTCTGATATGTTGCGGGAGCCTTTGCTGGTGCGTTTGAGGTGATCTTTAATCTGTTTGATGTGTCCTCGAGTGGGTTTGGCATATGTATTGGCAAGAGTGCTCCAAGCTTCTTGAGAGGTGGTGGTGCATTGAATAAGAGGTATAATTGCAGGTGTGAGAGATCCAACAATGGCGCTAAAGATGAGATTGTCTTGACGAACCCATGTGATGTAGGCTGGGTTTGGAGAAGTTGTGTTGTCAACCGTAATGGTCAACGCTGGAGCTGGGTGAGTGCCATCTACATAGCCATCAAGATTGTAGCTGACTAGTATGGCTTGAAACTGAAGTTTTCAGGATAGATAATTGGTGGAGTTAAGTTTGATATTATGTTGAGAAGAAATGTTGATGGCTAACAGAGGTTTAGTGGGATCCTTATCATTGGGAATGGTGATCTGATTATTGGGGTTAGCCATGGAAGAAAGAAGAGAGAAAAAAAAATTCGGCTGCGTATTTGCTTCCATATGAGTATCTGCTTCCATAATTGTGCGTGGAGCAAAATTGCAAATACTAGAGAGATCTCAGAGAATGGGCATTGGGTGTAATTGGGTTTGAGGTGTTTTAGAGAGAGAATCCAAAGTATGTGATTGTAATAATTTACTACATAGTAGAACTTTCTTCTGTCGTTCTGACGGCCGTGGTTTTTTCCCTGTTCTTGGGTTCCCATATAAATCTTGTGTTTTGTATGATTGGATTGCTTTATTTTCTTCCGTCTTATTTTTCCTTTCTATTATGTGTTTGTTGCTATCTGGTAACGCTTCCGCGTAGTGTAGCAATTGGTATTATTGCTAACAAGTATTCCACAGTTCCCATGCCTGAAGAAGAACATAACATTTAATTAAATTGATCATCATCATAATCAAATTAAATATTTTGTATATTTTAAACCGTAGAATATTCTCATAATGTGATCTTATATTAGAAATATAAAAAGGGGTTTGAGATCAGATATGTATACAGTTTCGATTCTCCATGCCAAATACATCTAACACGAAGAAACAATGTAAATTAAATGGGTTTGTCAAACTTGTTGAATATTGTTGAAGTCAATGGTTGTTATGGAAATAAAACTGTTTTGTGGGGTCTATTCATAGATGAAACATTTTTACCACCCGGCTAGGTAATTAAGGACGTCCTGTTTTGTGGTGTTATTTCTGACGTCCGGAATTTCTTCCACATTCCAATGCGACTCATAAAATCAAAATGTGTAATTGATTGTTTCAATTAACATTAAAAAGTGTTCAACGAAAAAACATGTTTCTTCCCATTATCAGCACACTCGTGCAAACATAAAAATTGAAAAACAGACACTTCAATGCAAATATAAACTAGAATGCACACCGACTTCAAAATCTTGAAAACACAACAGATAAATTTGGTGACATTCTCGTTTATTGATGACCGACATTCTCGTTTAATAGGAGGAAGTTGTCAATCATAATTTGGTGACATATGCATATCTTGCTCCATGTTACCATGTAATTAGAAACAGTTACCAATAAATTTCTCTGTGAAATGCGTTCATAATTATTTGTCTCATTGATAATTGTAAGGGCTCAAATAAAGATTTATACACATAAATAATAGAGTTAGTCATTTTAGATGTGAAAACAATATATATATATATATATATATATATATATATATATATAATCATTACAAAATACAATAAACATACACAACTAGGAGAATATTTGTGAATAAATCATGGAGCTAGTCATTTTCTGCATTTCGACTTCACGTGTATCACCAATTCACCATATATATCAATCTACAGCAAGTCTTCAGTGTCAAAGACTTTGAGTTACTTTATTGATGACCATTGACCAAGACTTCGTGCCATTTTGTTTGAAAAATGCTTCAATACCTCTGACAAGGGTCCTTAACCGAACATGGCCTATGCTGAATTTTTTCTGACTTTTGTGGGATCTGTTTACATGTGGCATTAAAAATAATGGAGGACTAAGATTTGTAATGTGGCACGCATGTTCAATAAATAAATATTATGAGATGTAGTCCTGCTAGTTTCCATTTCGTTTATATATAATTAACCCTCTACTGGTTCATGTAAATAATTCATACGACACAAAACAAACAAAAATGGGTTGGTTAATGTGGTGCTATCAACTTGTTTGCCTTCAAATCTTTCTTCTTCTTTGATGTTGCTGAGTCTTAGTGATTGTGAATTACAAGGGAGCTTACCAGAAAACATCTTCCACCTACCGAACTTGCAGACACTCAATTTACCAAACAATTACAACCTAAAATGCAATTTTCCAAAGGTAAACTAGAGTAGTCCTCTCAAGTATTTAGATGTCTCTTCCACAAGTTCTTCAAGAAAACTACCCAACTCATTCGAAAATCTAAAGTTTTTGTCACATCTCAATATGGAAAACTGCAGTTTCATCAGGTTAGTTCCTGCATCAATTGGTAACCTTACACAATTGTCGTATTTGTATCTCGCTAGTAATAATTTCTCTGGTCATATTCCTTCGTCTCTTTCAAATCTTCAACAACTCACCGTGTTAAGGCTTTTTGAAAATAATTTAAGCGGTGAAATTCCAGATATTTTTATCAACCTAACTCGACTTTCTTCTTTAGCCTTATCAAGCAATAGGTTATTTGATCCAATTCCCTCTGCTGTAGGTGGACTTCCAAATTTAGCCTCAATCTCTATAGAAGACAACTTGCTTGATGGGACTATACCTTCTAGGCTTTTTACTCTACCTTCATTGGAGATCATCGACTTGAGTAATAATAGATTGCATGGCCTAATCCCAAGTTCAATATTTGAACCTGTGAACCTTACTCATCTCCGACTTTCTTCAAACAATTTAAGTGGCACGGTAGAGCTTTACAAGTTTGCAAAGCTCAAGAACCTTCAAGTGCTTGATCTTTCTTATAACAATCTATCGTTGAGCACCACGATCAAAGTCAACTCTTTCTTTCCTCAACTTAACAGTTTGGCTTTATCTTCTTGCAATATAAATGAGTTCCCAAAAATATTATCAACTGCTGACAATCTAGAGTCATTGGACCTTTCTAACAACAAAATCCATGGCCATATTCCAAACTGGCTATTAAACCATAGCACACTGTTTAATTTAGATCTCTCTCACAACTTTTTGACAAGCATAGAAAGACTTCATTGGGGGAAAATTACATATCTCGACCTTGGTTTCAACATCCTTCAAGGACAACTTCCACATGCTCCACCACCTTTTCTGCATTTCTTTTCGGTTTCACACAACATATTGACCGGAGCGATCCCTTCATCGTTTTGCAATTTGAGCTCACTTGAATATCTGGACTTGTCTAATAATAGCTTGTATGGAACGGTTCCACATTGTCTAGGAAACTCTACAAGTATTTCGGTCTTGGATCTAAGGATGAACAATTTTCACGGCAGCATCCCTCAAACATTTGCAAATGGCAGTCGGTTGACAACTCTGAATCTTAATGGCAATCAATTGGTGGGATCATTACCACCCTCTTTGGTCAACTGTGCTAACTTGGAAGTCCTAGACCTTGGGAATAACAAGATCAATGATACTTTTCCCCATTGGTTAGCAACTCTTCTAGATCTGAAAGTTCTTCTACTGCGATCTAATAGATTCTATGGTACTCTTGTCAATTCAAGAACAACACTTTCCTTCTCTAAGTTGTGAATTCTTGACCTTTCTCACAATGGATTCACCGGTCCATTGCAAACGAGATTTTTTTGAAAATCTTCAAGCTATGATGAGCAAGAAAAACAATAGTGCCGAAATAGGATATATGGGAGATCACTATTATCAAGATTCTGTAACCATGATAATGAAAGGAGTTGAAATCGAAATGCAAAGAATTCTAACCATTTTCACTACTTTGGATTTGTCAAGTAACAAGTTTCAAGGACGAATTCCAAATGTAGTTGGAAAACTGAATTCTCTCAAAGGTCTCAACTTCTCTCATAACCATCTAATAGGAAATATTCCAGAGTCCTTGAAAAATTTGACAGAGTTTGAATCGTTAGACCTCTCTTCAAACAAGCTTGAGGGAAAGATTCCTACGCAATTGACAAGTCTAACATCTCTTTCCATTTTGAACCTCTCATACAACCAGCTTGTGGGGCCTACACCTTAGGGGAAACAATTCAATACATTTGAAAACAATAGCTATATTGAAAACATGGGGTTGTGTGGATTGCCATTGTCAGAAAAATGTGGCAATGATGAACCACCACAATCAGAGCCAACAATAATCAAGGAAGAACTGGATACTTGGAGCTGGTTTGATTGGAAAATCATGATGATGGGTTACGGAAGTGGACTTGTGATTGGCTTGTCGATGGGGTATATTGTATTCCAAACAGGAAAGCCATGGTGGTTTGAGTATGGTTGAAAGAAAGGTGATAAAACTTACCGGAAGACGTAGAAGAAGAAGAAATTAACAACTGCAAGTCGTTCTCTCACTTAGGTAAATGCTCCAATCATTGTTATAAAAGAAAATGGTGTTGTTTTTTATGAAGCAAAATTATAAAATTGTATTTTAATCTTTTAGAAAATAAGCAGTTTGCAGCATAATTCTCAGTTTCTCTTTTTGCTTTACAGATTTCACAGAGCTGTTTGCATTGGGTTCGAGCTTGACTGGGGACTTTGTCTACTGGGGAGATGTCTAAGTGAGTTTAGCTGGGTGTTTTTGGTGTTTGTCGCTGGTCTTGTTTTTGTTGTCTCTGTTTTGCTTGCCTCCTCTGTTTTGTTTTGGTTGTCTCCTGCATGGGCGGTCTTTTTTTGGGTTTGTTTCGGGCAGTTGTGTAGCCTGTGTTCTTTGTAGCCATTGGCTTTCGCTTTGTTTTTATATATGATGCAGTTCAGAAAAAAAATTATAAGATTGTCTTTTAATCATTTAGAAAATATGCAGTTTGCAGCATAATTCTCATTTTCTTTTTTTGCTTTAAAGATTTCACAGAGCTGTTTGCATTGGTTGATTGCTAACCAACGTTTCGTGTTCAAAAACTGCAACAGCAAAAGTTCTAGTGTACAATGTGAAAGTTGGAACTGCTTTTACATAATGGAATGCATGTAATAAGTTGGAAAAACATTACAGCAAAAGTACTGTATCTTATGTATTGCATTTTCTGAATAAATTTTAATTTAGATAATAGTTTGCTTAAAAGTCCCATGGAATAATTTACGATAGGCCCAAATCGGACTTTGATTGTCAGTTGCCACTCCAAATAAGCTCCCAAAAGTTGTACGGTTCGCACACTATTTTTAAAATTTTTAGTGGCTAAACAAACTTACTGGAAGCATAGAATTCAAGTTGCATTTTAACAATAGTAACTGATGTAGAAATTCTCATACGAATTTCACAAACAGAACACAGGCCAAGATATAGTTATTATCGAGCTTCGATCAATGAAAGTGTTACATTATTCACTGAACAAGCTCCAGGCCTGCTCATAGGTGGAACTGAATTCTGCAAACTTTTCAGAAATGAGAAAGCAGGTTGTTTAGGAGAAGGTAAAATGATGTGTTCATTGGTAAGCATTGAGACTACTTCCGACATGGTTGGTCTATCCGCTGCAATCTCTTGAACACACAGAAGGGCCACATTGATGTACCTGATAAGCATGGGATATGATGCTTCATTTTCCAGTATTGGATCCTTCAAGTCCATAGCTCTATCAGTATTCCACAGTTCCCATGCCTGATGAGAAACAGAACAATTAAATGTAAAAATCCATAAAAAAGGTTAACAACTAAGAACAAAATGATCAAAAGCATAGTGGAGAAGAAAAGTGGGAAGCCTTTTGACTTACATGTCCGAGAAGATTAAGAGAGTCGGTATTATAGATTCCTGTATTCTTTTTGCTACTCAGTGTCTCCAACAACAATACTCCAAAGCTAAAAACATCTGATTTGATTGAGAAGAGGCCTTGCAGGGCATATTCAGGTGGCATATAACCACTGATCATTTACAACATTGCATCAAACATTTCAGCATCTTGACTGGGTTTATCTAAGACATAACAAGCAAATGACGAAGGATTCAAAGTAGTTTAAGAATTTCAAATTTACTTACTGTTGAAATATGTGAAACTTTTCCAAATACTCTCTAGCTTATGGATGGTATGATTATGGTTTAGTTATGTTAGTTTAGTTTAGTTTAATTTGAATTAGTTGTACTATAAAGTTTACTTTTAGATTGTTTAAAACATGTTAGATTTGCTTTTAGATTTCTCAGATGTTGTTGGCAGCCGTGCCGGCTTCTTTTGTCTGTAGATTAGGTTTGGCAGTGCCAGTTTCTTGTTCACACTCATCCATTGGATGGCAATGATGGTGAGATCAAATGGTTGCAATTGTCCCTGTATTTTGTATTTAAACCCCCCTTTCGTCATTGTAAAATGAAAATAAGAAGAGATGGAAATGGATGTATGGTTAATGGTTTGTAATGGTTCAATGGTTAATGGAAAGTTATTTTCATGGAAAATATTGAGTGGCAGTATGGTTTGTATGTTATTGATGGTTGTTTATGTTTATGGTTGGTTTTTATGGTCTGATCATCTCAAACAGAGGTATCAGAATATTGTTTTTTATAGTTGGTTTCACGTGTATGAAAGTAAGCAAGTTTAGCCTCTTCTTCTAGTTTCATATGTATGAAACTAGTTATGTTGGATGGTATGGCCTTATCAAAGATTACATTTTTTTAACACTTACTAAGTTCCAACAATCCTATTAGTATTTGCTTGTAACTCATCTCTACTAAACATTCTTGCCATGCCAAAATCAGCTATTTTCGGGTGCTATCTAGTAGAATGTTACTGGCTTTCAAATCTCTATGAATAATTCGTAGTCTGGAATATTGGTGAAGATATAGAAGTCCTTGAGCAATCCCTTCAATGATTCTTACACGTGTTCCCCAATTTAATAGGCCTTTTTTGTTTGGATCTATTAAGATAAAATGTTGCAGATTAAAACAAATATAGGAGATAAAATTGGTTTAGTATTGACAGGTAGTTATCATATGCATATCTTAGAATTGATAAATCACAAACCGAAGAGAAATGAATCCAAGCTTTTGTTAGGCATGAACTCATAGATCAAAATCTTTTCGCCTTGTTCAATACAGCAACCCAAGAGTCTAACAAGGTTACTGTGTTGTAGTTTAGCTATAAGCATCGTCTCATTTTTCAACTCTTCTAGCCCTTGCCCTGACTGTCTTGAAAGCCTTCTTGCTGCAACTTCCTGTCCATTAAGTAGTTTTCCCTGCATATGGACTGACTTCATTGAGCTTGTAATCTATCAATCAAAAGCCAAAACTCTTCTCCATTTTGGACTTCAAATATTACTTTATATAATGAAAAGAATGATGTACCTTGTAGAAAGGTCCAAAGCCACCTTCTCCAAGCTTATTTTCTTTAGAAAAATTATCTGTAGCTGTAGATACACTGGAGAAGCTGAACAATGGCAACCAAGAGCCCTTACTCTTACCTTTTGTTCTTTCTTCTTCGGATAATTCACTTGTGTTTGTCTCTATGCTCATATTTATATCGAATAGTAACATATCCTGGCTTCTTTCCATCTCCTCTGTTTTTGGTAGACAACTTAAAATGCGATTATAAATTTTTGTATGCACACACACACAACACACACCAAAGAGAGTGATAGGCAAAAGAAGGTTACCTTTCTCTTTGAGTCTTCTCCTCCATCGATAAACAATGTAATAAGCAGGAAGAAGTACCGCCACAACAACAACAATTGCAATTACCCAAATTAGCTTCTTCTCTCCTACATCAAAAAATATATCATCAAAGAAAGTCACAAGAGAGGTACTAACCGTCCAATAATTTTTTTCTTTTCCAATTTTTTTTTTTTTTAAAAAGAAATTTAGTACTTGATATAATGAATTAAATTACCTCTGTGAATTTGAAACTCTGAAGCAGCAAACTTGAGATATATTGTCTGTCCATCAGGATTGTCTGTTGAAAGTTGTATGAGATTCAACGGTTCTCCATGCCATAAGGAACATGCAGCACTCTCAATATAAGCATACGCAGTGCAAGCACAGTCTTTGAAGCAAGCCAATTTGCATTCCTCTGCAGCCTGAAGTTTTGTTTCTTTTGCGTTGATAGGAAATTTAACGTTATTCATCCTCAAGAACCTGTCTTCATCACCGTTAACAGAAGAACTATCCTCGCACTGCAATGATATTCTTCTCACACACCCACCGGATGATTGTAGCGGTTTCAAACTATTTGAGGGTCTAAAACCCTGCAGGCACTGACAGTAGGTTTCTCTATGGTTACTGCAGCTGGTGAAAGAACCACAATAAGCATAATAATCACAGACTAAGCTTGCTCTTGGTTGAGACCAGAACAGAAACCATGCCCAGATGTATCAAGCAATTGTCTACTTACAGTGGAATATGTAACAGAATATATGAAGAATGTCTCATTTTCATCACTATAAAAATCATAATTGAAGATATGATCAAGTGTCATTTCAGGAATCATAGCGAATATCCTCTCATGCTGGAGCCAAACCCCACTCCTCCAGAGCATTTGAGAGCCCCTCATTATGAAATATTCATTTGGTTGTTTAGGATCCATTTTCAGCTCAGCAGTCCCTAAGCTAGGGTCTTCTTCACTTTTCCATGATGTAAATGACCATACTTTCCCAGTCCTTAGGTTATACCCAAGCTTCATTCCAGGTAAAAAGGTATTTGAAGGGTAGTCAAAGGTCTGCCACAATATATCTAATTTCTCATTTCTTAAAATAAGATTCCCTGAATCTACTAAAAGAGCACTTGTGTTCTGGCTCAATGAATTCTCACTTGCTCTATAAGTAATCCGACCATCCATAATCACAAGATTTCCCTCATTGTTAATGGTGAGTACAGCTGAGGTACCTTTTACAGGTAAATCTCGGTTGGCAACCCACACTACCGTCTGTTCTGGAATTTTGTGGTACCATATACCCAAATAATAATTTGTTGAATTTCCAGGGGTAAAAAAACCAAACTCAAATATCTTACCTGCAGATACTATGCTCTCTGAGTGTGTTATATTTTGCCCTTGTGAAATGCTATCAGTGGCAGCATCAACAGCAATGGAGAACTGCATACAAAAGAAACATAAAATCAGACAACAAATCGATGAAGAAACTCTCCTACTTGACATATTGTTAGTCTTAGCCTTTGGAGACTTCTGCAGACCCCTCACATGCAACTAAATGACTTCTCCAATCAAAAATTAAAAATAAAAATTTGGGCTTTGGATTTTCTGTTTTTGCAGATATTTTTTGGGATCTTAACTCTTTTCTCTTTCTTGCAAGGACGACTAACATATATTGACCATAAAGGTGTGTTTGGTACGTAGGACGGAACAGGACAACGTTGGACAGTTTCTTCTTATCTCACGTTTGACGCGACCTTAGCATGAGACGGGACATGACAGAACAAGGTGGGACACAAATCACAAAAATCTGTCCCACCCAAGACCCTAGGACAACTTGTCCCACGACATGGGACAAATGTTAAAAAGACCAATTTACCCTTTAAATTTTCAAACAATTACAAACATGTTCAATATATTATATATTATATATACATATGTTGTAAATTAATTAAAGGATGGGTGAACAATAATTAATTAAAGAACAGATAAACAAAGAATTAATAGAAGAATAGATGAGAGATGCGAGAGAGACATGAGAGAATATATTGCCTTTTTGTTTGATTTCAAGTGAGAGTACCAGTTGAATAACAACGGCCAACAACATTTACAATAAAAGTCATATATATAGACAAATTGATGTGGATAGGTTTGCGGACTCGTATTTGGGTCGCTTGGTACACCCAAAACGAGCCCAGCTGGCTGACCTCTAATTGGCGTGCTCTACATGTTCGGGAATCCTTGTTTGCTTAGGACTCTTTTATCTTTTCTTAGTCAGGTTTCTTTTCAGTTTAGTTTTCTATTTTAGAAGTTGATTCCATGTGGAACTCAACTTATTATTTGCCTTTTTATGTCGTTTGCTTTCAGCTTGGAGTTTTCAGTTTTTGATGAATAATATTACTTGAGTTATTACTCAATTGAACTTTCCTTTTTCCTGGTATTCTATTGAATCAACAGGTTTTAGAAGACACAGGTTAGTCTTTCTGTGAGATTGTCTTTCTCAAGCTTCCGTCTGCATCAGTTTGGTATCAGAGCCAGGTTAAAATTTCGCCGTCATGCCACCAAGGAGATGCGCTAATTTTCCAAACGCTCGTGAGGCTCCAGTTGACGAAGTCTATGAACGTGACGAGATCGTACAGTTACGACAACAGGTGGAAGCGCTAACGCAGCAGATGGCTGTCATGGCGCAACGACATCAGGAGACCCCACATTCGCAATCTGCGGACGAGGATTCTGCTGATGAAGCCAACCCGTTTGCCCCCCTTCATCAGACGCAGAGAGGCCCTACGGTTGATGATTCCCGGTGATGGGAGTCAGGATTCAAAGTGGACATTCCCGAATTTCATGGAGGGCTGCAACCGGAGGAATATTTTGATTGGATTGCTGCAGTTGAGGAGGTGTTGGAGTTCAAACAGGTTCCAGAAAATAGGCGTGTCTCGCTGGCTGCAACAAGGCTTCGGGGTCGTGCAGGAGCGTGGTGGCAACAATTAAAATTGACTAGGACCATGCAGGGGAAAACCAAGGTTGTGGCGTGGGAAAAAATGAAGAAGCACATGAGAGCAGCCTTCCTACCGCACAATTATGAACATCTCATGTTTCAGAGGCTACAGAATCTGAAACAGGGCAATCGCTCTATCGATGAATACACAGCAGAATTTTATCAGCTGATCTCAAGGAATGCAATCGTCGAATCCGATGATATGAGAGCTTCGCGATACATTGGAGGGATGAGGATTCAGTTCCAAGACGTTCTGAACTTGTTCGATTTAATAACCGTATCTGGTGTGTACCAACGAGCCATACAATTGGAGAAGCAATTCGCAAGAAGAAGTATGGGCATCACAGGTTCGGGACAGGGTGGTGGTATTAATCGTTCAGGGGTCACACCTACAACAGGTTCGTCCAATGCCATGAAGCCTGATGTGGCGCCTCTTGCAGCGGGTTCGTCTTCACGAGCACGTTGTTTCAGTTGTGGAGAATCGGGTCACCGATTTGCGGATTGTAAGAGGGGACCAAAGAAGGGGCTGTTTGTGGATTCTGATGATGTACAGGATGAGGTGGTAGATGCCTACACCAACCCAACATTTGATGATGCCACGGCTACTGAAGAGGAACAAGTTGAGGGGGATTGCGGACCACTCCTGGTTGTCCGGCGCAGCTGCCTTGCTCCTCGGAGCGTTGATGATGATTGGTTACGTACAAATGTTTTCCAGTCGACGTGCACTATTGGGGGTAAAATATGTAGATTTATTGTCGATTCGGGAAGTTGTGAGAATGTGATTTCGGAGGAAACAGTGCGTAAACTACAGCTTGCTACTGAGGCTCATCCCCGGCCTTACAAACTCACATGGTTGGACAAACGGAATGACGTCACGGTAGTTCGACGATGCCTCGTCTCCTTCTCCATAGGGGCTACTTACAAGGACAAATCGTGGTGTGATGTAATTGCTATGGATGCTTGTCACTTGCTACTAGGCCGACCGTGGTTGTATGATCGAAAGGTAATTTATGATGGCTTTCTCAACACTTATAGTTTCTCTTTCAATTCCATTAAGATCACACTCTTACCCAAAAAAGAGGCAACCGGGAGCCCTCCATCAGGTGACAGTCCAACTTTGTTATCCTTGGCCAAGTTTGAGGCTGAAGTAAGGGAGTCTGGGATCGTGTATGTACTGCTGGGTAGAGAGCAGATTGGTCCAAGTGTTGTTCCAGGTGAAGTGCAGCCGATTTTGAATGAGTTTCAGGATGTTTTTCCGGCCGAGCTACCGGAACACCTTCCGCCGCTGCGCGATATCCAACATCATATTGATCTCGTGCCGGGAGCTACCTTACCAAATAGGCCACACTACCGGATGAGTCCTACAGAACATGAAGAGTTGAGGCGCCAGGTAGAGGAGTTATTGGCGAAAGGCCATATCAAAGAGAGTCTTAGCCCCTGCGCTGTACCTGCTCTTTTAACGCCAAAGAAGGACGGGTCTTGGCGGATGTGTGTCGACAGTCGGGCGATAAATAAAATTACAGTTCGCTATAGGTTTCCTATTCCGAGACTGGACGACTTGTTGGATCAGCTGAGTGGTTCTATGGTCTTTACTAAACTTGATCTGAAGAGCGGTTATCACCAAATCCGTATACGCCCAGGGGACGAATGGAAAACGGCCTTTAAAACTCGTGAAGGCCTTTTTGAATGGTTGGTTATGCCGTTTGGGTTGTCGAATGCGCCTAGTACGTTTATGAGGGTGATGAATCAAGCTTTGCGTCCTTATATTGGCAAATGTGTGGTCGTATACTTTGACGATGTCCTGATTTACAGCGCCACCAAGGAGTTGCATTTGCAACATCTGCGTGACATACTCTTGATTTTTCGAAGGGAAAAATTCTTCGCGGCGACACATAAGTGCACGTTCCTGACGGACAGCGTGCTTTTCTTGGGGTACATCGTGTCTTCTGTAGGCCTGTCGGTTGATCAATCGAAAGTGGAGGTGATCCAACAGTGGCCACAGCCGCGTATAGTGACAGAGGTGAGGAGCTTCCATGGCCTGGCTTCGTTCTATCGTCGTTTTATTCCATATTTTAGTAGCATAATGGTTCCAATAACAGATTGCATGAAGTCGGCCACCAAGTTCTTGTGGACGTCAGAGGCAGATCACGCTTTCCGCGAGATCAAGCAGCGGCTCACGACAGCCCCTGTTCTGGTGCTTCCTGATTTTTCGATTCCTTTCGAGCTTCATTGTGATGCTTCAAAATTGGGAGTAGGGGCGGTGTTGAGTCAATCAGGTCGGCCAGTGGCCTATTTTAGTGAGAAATTGTCCGGTGCTAAGCTGCGTTACAGCACGTATGATGTCGAGTTCTATGCGATTGTGCAATCTATAAGACATTGGCGCCACTACCTTTTCTTGCAAGAGTTCGTGCTATACACGGATCATGATGCTCTCAAGCATATGGGCAGCCAAAACAAAGTGTCTTCTCGCCATGCTTCTTGGGCAGCCTTCTTGCAGCAGTTCACTTTTGTTATTAAACACAAATCAGGGGTCCTCAACAGGGTGGCTGATGCACTCAGCCGACGACGTAACTTGTTGGTTGACATGAGGGTAAAAGTTCTAGGCTTTGATTCCTTCCAGAATTTATACGCCCAGGATAGTTTCTTTGCAGCAGTTCTTCAGAAAATTGAGGCGCAGCACACATCTGATTTTGTGGTTCATGATGGGTTCATCTTCAAGGGAAATCTGCTGTGCATTCCCACCTGTATTCTGCGTGCGAAGATGATTCAAGAGTTGCATGATGAGGGCCATGTGGGGCGTGACAGAACTTACCAACTGCTGGCAGGTTCGTATTTCTGGCCTACAATGAGGAAGGAGGTGGGTCGGTTTGTCGAGAGGTGTCGCGTCTGCCAAGTATCGAAAGGGGGCGCCACGAATGCTGGTTTGTATATGCCTCTCCCTATTCCAGACCAGCCATGGGCGGACATCAGTATGGATTTTGTGTTAGGCTTGCCGCGGACACAACGAGGCTTGGATTCAATCTTCGTCGTAGTGGATCGATTCTCCAAAATGGCACACTTCATTCCCTGCAAGAAAACTACCGATGCCGTTAATGTCGCTCAGCTATTTTTCAGAGAGGTGTATCGTCTTCATGGGTTGCCTAAATCAATTGTGTCGGATCGGGATACCCGCTTCCTTAGCCATTTTTGGCGAAGCTTGTGGAATATGATGAGTACGAAGCTGAACTTCAGTAGCGCGTACCACCCTCAGTCCGATGGCCAAACCGAAGTGGTTAACAGGTCCTTGGGAAACCTCTTGAGAGGTCTGGTGGGTGACCAATTAAAGACATGGGACCAAAAGCTGAGTCAAGCCGAGTTCGCCTTTAATCATGCTGTCAATCGCAGCACGCGGATCAGTCCGTTTGAGGTGGTTTATGGTTTTGTTCCTCGATGTCCTCTTGACCTCACACTTCTACCAACACACAACAAAATGCATCGTAAAGCAGAGGAGTTTGCTTCCCAGCTACAGGCGGTCCATGCTCAGACTCGCCAGAACCTGATGGATGCCACGGCCAAGTATAAAGCTGCTGCAGACAGTAGGCGCCGTCAGGTGGACTTTAGTGTGGGCGACTTCGTTTGGGCAGTGCTGACGAAGGATCGTTTCTCTGTCGGCGAATATAACAAGCTCTCGGC
Source organism: Acer saccharum (assembly GCA_030490815.1). Classification (NCBI taxonomy): domain Eukaryota; kingdom Viridiplantae; phylum Streptophyta; class Magnoliopsida; order Sapindales; family Sapindaceae; genus Acer; species Acer saccharum. The sequence continues at coordinate 16,287,344 of CM059867.1, read as the reverse complement.
AAGGAAAATAGGCCCGGTCGAGATCATTGAGAAGATCAACTCCAATGCCTACCGTCTCAGGCTGCCGAGCCATATTAAAACAGCTGATGTGTTCAATGTTAAACATTTGGTGCCTTATCGAGGGGATTCGTCTTCCGGGGACGAAGATGAGTTGAATTCGAGGCCGAATTCTCTTCAACTTGGGGAGGATGATGTGGATAGGTTTGCGGACTCGTATTTGGGTCGCTTGGTACACCCAAAACGAGCCCAGCTGGCTGACCTCTAATTGGCGTGCTCTACATGTTCGGGAATCCTTGTTTGCTTAGGACTCTTTTATCTTTTCTTAGTCAGGTTTCTTTTCAGTTTAGTTTTCTATTTTAGAAGTTGATTCCATGTGGAACTCAACTTATTATTTGCCTTTTTATGTCGTTTGCTTTCAGCTTGGAGTTTTCAGTTTTTGATGAATAATATTACTTGAGTTATTACTCAATTGAACTTTCCTTTTTCCTGGTATTCTATTGAATCAACAGGTTTTAGAAGACACAGGTTAGTCTTTCTGTGAGATTGTCTTTCTCAAGCTTCCGTCTGCATCACAAATGTTATGAGGAGTGCTTATTGTAATTTCCTATCTAAATTGCCACATATATGTACTTGGGGACTAAGGAATGAAGGTCCTGCTTCCGCGTGTATTGGTATGTCCAAGACGTCAAGAAGATGTGAAGAGAAGATGGTGGAACCCAGTTGTGTTTATGGATTAAGTGGGATTGTATCAAGTGTCATGCGTTGGATACAATTGGTGGTAAATCCACACAATATTCACAACATATTAATTATACATATATATATATATATATATATGTATATATATATTATATAATTACATATATATAGGTATCATTATATATAATTACATATATAATATTATACATATTATATATATTATATTATGAGTCCTTAAAATTTCTAGCACTCTTTCCAAAGCCATTTGTGGAAAAGTCACCCAATTAATAAGTTTTGTAGAAATAGCACCAATTAAGGTGATCTACCAAAATTGCCCCTAATCTCTCTTTATCTCTCTCTTTCTTCCTTTCTCTCTTTCTTCCTCTTTCCTTTTTTTTTTTTTTTTTTTTCAAAAACCTCCATTGATCCATCAATGGAGGTCAGACAGACCTCAAATGGAGGTCGAATGGAGGGCGAAAGACCTCCAATGGAGTCGAAATGACCTCGACTTCCATTGGTGGTCGATGAAGAAGAAGATTAAAAAAAAAAAAATCTGGAAATAAGTCTCGGGTATTTTGTAATAAGTCTCGGGTATCTGAAATAAGTCTCGGGTAGTTGAAAATAGCTTGAAATAAGTCTCGGGTGACCTACCCGAGACTTATTTTTAAATACCCAAGACTTATTTCCAAATATCCGAGACTTATTTCCAGATATTTTTTTTTTTAATCTTCTTCTTCATCGACCACCAATGAAGGTCGAGGTCATTTCGACTCCAATGGAGGTCTTTCGCCCTCCATTCGACCTCCATTTGAGGTCTGTCCGACCTCCATTGATGGATCAATGGAGTTCTTTGAAAAAAAAACAAAGGAGAGAGGAAGAAAGGGAAAGAGAGGAAGAAAGAATAAGTGAGGGCAATTTGGGCAGATCACATACTTTGGTGCTATTTCTACAAAACTTATTAAGTTGGTGATATTACCACAAAACCAATCCAATTTGGTGCTATTTCTCTCTATTTCCTCTTATTATATTATATCATATTATATTATTATATATAATAATATATAATATATTAAATATATTATTATTATATATAATAATATTTAATAAAATATATATCCTGTATATAATAATATTTAATATTTCATATATTAAACATTATTATTAATTATTATTTAATGGATATATATATATATATATATATATATTAATATAATATATATATTCAGGGGCGAAGCTAGAATTTTGGCTTTTGGGGGGCCAAAACAAAAATTAATGTTGTAGGTAATGCAATCTTCAAATAATATTAATAGGAATCCTGTACAAGAAAAAGTGTGGAATCTTGCGCCTGATACTTTTCAACAAAATGTGATACCGTTCGGTGTTAAAAGTAATGATACAAATAAATAAATAAAATAGACATTAACTAATTAAAATGTAACAAGTCTATTTTATATCTAGAAAATTATTTACAACCAATTTCTTCCTAATTTTCATTTCAATTACATAATTAAAGAGTGTATGATAAAACATCTTTTATTTTGTTGCAAAACCTATGCCTATTCTTAATGGTATGCATAACTGAAAGGGGTCTTTACAATTTGGTCCCAACTTAATTGGGAAACATCACTTTTTTACTCTTTAATTCAAATTTCATCAATTTGATCTATATATAATAGAAAATCAATCAAATTAGTCCTACCGTTAGTCAAAACTGTCACTTTGACTAACGGTAGGACTCATTTGATTGATTTTCTATTATATAAGGACCAAATTGATGAAATTTGAATTAAGGAGTAAAAAAGTAATGTTTCCCAATTAAGTTGAGACCAAATTGTAAAAACCCCTATATATATATATAGGTCTAAATTCAAATGCATTAGTGCTGTTACTATAACACTACCATAGTTAGGCCATCGTGACCTAAATTCAACTAAGATAATTAATGCAAATTTGGAAAATCCCAGTTCAACAGTTGATCCACTTCTATAGTGGTTGATCCATAACAGTGGAAATGGAATTACTGGTGGAAGACCAAATGAAATTATTTGGGTGAATATTTTATAGTGGTTGACCCAATTAAGTGTTTGTGTACCATTAAATTTTGCTTGCCAAATGCTATATATGATTTGTCAAGATCTTCTCTATCACAACGTGGCATCAATGACCCATCCCATTCTTATCTCACTTGAGCATATTTGGTTCAAGAAGATCCATAAAGAAATTTTTTTATGCCACATGTCTGATCTTCAATGGACTGACCGGTGCATCATTCAGCAGAATACCCGATACACCAAAGATTTTCTCTTATGGCAACCCAATGAAATACAAGCAACACTAATTTTGTCCAACGGAAGCCATCTTATTACTTATCAAACTCATTGTCTAGTCCCTCATATAGTCATATAGTAGAAGTGTAGAACCTATAACACCTTTTACATCCATCAAACTCTTTGATTTTTAATGGCACCTCTCTGCATTTGCAATGAAATTATTAGTTAATTTATATTATAAAAATAATAAAGGGACAAGATAATATTATCACCTATCTAATATATATATATATATATATATATATATATATCACATTTAGTTTTTTTTTTTATTGGTTTACATTTTAATGTTATGTATAATAGATTTTTTTTTTTTTTTAATTGGTTGGGGGGACCATGGCCCCTATGGGCCCCCCCTTACATTCGCCTCTGTATATATTAATATATAATATATATGATATATATATATATATATATATATATATATTAATACATAATATATATGATATATATATTATAATAATATGTATATAATAATAATAATAACATATATATATATTATATAAAATATATATGTAATATAGATATAAAATATATATATATTATATTATATATATATATTATATTTTATTATTATATATAATAATATATAATATATTAAATATTATTATCTATATAATAATATTATTACCTATACAATAATATATATATTACTATACATGTAATAATATTTAATATATATATATATATTATATACATTATAATATATATATATATTATAATATATTATATTTTTTATATGTACTAATATTTAATGTTATATATATATATCTATACATATCTTATATGTATTATTATATATATAATTATATATTAATATATAATAATATTATTATATACTATATATATTATTATTTAATATTATTATATATTAATATATAATATTATAATATTATAATATATATTATTATATATAGAAGAGGGGTACTCCGGTCATTTGAACCTTTCGTTCCGTCTCGTCTCAGCCATACCAAACGCATAATAGTACAATTTACAGTTTTGTCCCATACATTCTAAACACAATACGGAAAAACTGTCCTGTCCTATCCCGTTGTGTCATGTCTAGTCCAGTCGTGTCTCGTTCCATCCCATCCTGTCTTATCCCCGTACCAAACGTACCCAAAATTCTTCTCAAGGCCCACAAAGCCAAAATGTTGTTAAATGTTTTATGAAACCTTGTTTTGTGGGTTCCACAAGTAAATGGTCTAATTATAATTCTTCTCAAGGCCCACAAAGCCAAAATGTTGTTAAATGTTTTATGAAACCTTGTTTTGTGGGTTCCACAAGTAAATGGTCTAATTATAAGTAAATGTGAATTTTTTTGGCTGTACTACTTACATGTGAAACAACAGGTTGTTTTGTTGAAGGATTGTGGTAGTACTGAGACAATGTCAGAGATGTTGGAGAAGCATTGGCTATGGTAGGTTTGCTATAAAATCTATAAAATCTGAACAATTTGTTTAAGTTCTTATGTCATTTGTGTTTATTGTAGAACTAGTTTTAATTATTGGGCAATGATTGCATCTTTTTTGGGAATTTTGGTCACTGGATTGTTCTTGCATACCAAATGTTCGATGAATTGTCTCACTTGGTTTTAGTGCATGTGTACACTGTGACATAGTGGCATGCCAGCAGATAGAACTCATAAAACACTACAGGTTTTGGGAGCTCATTTGCCATGGCTTCTCCTCCTTACTGCTGTCAGTAAATATTGAATCCTTCTCTGGTTTCGACCTTACTGTACACACCCTAGTGCTACATGCTTCATCAAAATTTCTATTGACAGAAAATAAGTTCCTTGAATTGATTAGACTACTAGAGATGTGCATGAACCAGTTTTTTATAAACTTTAAATTTCCAAAAGGATGTTGATATTGACACTCATAAAACTTATCATTACACCCATATTTCCAAAAGGGTCGCATATTTGAGAAGCATTGTTTTTCTGACCGTCCAATAACCTGCTTTTGTTTTGATGAATATATAGGTTGTAGACACTTCAAGTGGATTCCCCTTTGAAATGAAAGATTATTTTCTTCATATTCTTGTAGTGTTGAGAAGAAAGCACGAGTATGAATTTATCAAATTTGAATGGGTGCCAATATTGACACCCATAAATATGATAAGTACACCCATATTTTAATAAAAAAAATTTAATTACAAAAATATCCCAATATGAAGTTACCAATAAAGACAAATTAGTTTAATTAAAAATAAACACGATATTATGTGTAGGGGGTCGACCTACGGTCGATGTGGATCCGGTCGGATTTGTGTTAGGCCCAAGGCAACTTGATCAGGCTTGTCGAATGGGGGAATGTCGTCTCATCTGAAGACCTGCAAAAGATGTTAGTCTGTCGAATAAAGGGATGTCGTCTCCTCAAGAACCTGCAAGATAAGTTAAAGGCAGAGACAAAACACAGTAAAAACGAATGTAGTGGGTTTGGATCGTTTAGCCTTAGATATGCTTGGGCTGAGCAATCGTGACTTGAGAATCTCACTGATCGGAATAATCCTAGAATCAGAGGTTTGGTACGCGATTAATAAGCTTTAGTTCAGAGAAAATCAGAGAGCTCTAGTGAAGGAGGCCTCTCTTATTTATACTAGGCACCTTTGTTCCAACGTCCACTATCTGCACTTGATAGTGGGCGTGATTCTAGGAGAGATTTCCTCTCAATGGGCAGTTACATCTTGTTTCGTAACTGCTCATTTTGAATGAGTCTTCAACGGTAGCTTCTGCTGGCAGCTAGTTTGGGTCGACCCAACACAATGGGCCTGGGTTAAGCTGGTAAAGATTGGGCCTTGGCATGTTGGGCCATTGGACCATTTTTGGCTACTACAGTTTGTCCCCCACTCTCTAAAGAAGAATCCATGGAATTTAGAGAGTGATTTCCGTTGAGTCAACCGGAGTCGAACGACTTTCCGTCTCGAATTCGATAAATACCCTCATTGGTTCCAGCCACTGTCGAACGATATTCGTATCAGAATGGGATCAACATTGATCCTGGATGGAGTCGACCATTGTCGAATGAACACACCTTAGCGATGTTTCTTTAGTTACTGTTTTGATCAACAACGTTCTCTGGTCGAGCGACGTTGTATCGCTAATAAAGGCTCGACGTTGTATCGCTAATAAAGGCTCGACGTTTAGTCGATCCTTTTTTCGATTGTTGGTTGGGTATTTAATCTGAAATGATGGATATTAAAAGCAGAAGTGACAGGTGTTTGAGTTTCCAATGCTGGCGTCAGCTGCATTTATTTCTTGCGCAGTTAACTAGAAAAGTTTTTTGAATTTAAAATTTTCATTGGGTTGTTCACCCAGGTTAACCGGTGTGGTTTGATTAACCGGAGCAATTGAATCGGTAGTTGGGAGGGTGTCGACACGTGACAACTAGGGTTAGTGGGTTTTATAAAACCCAAACCGACCAACTCCTTCAACCATTTTGCTTTGCGTTTGAAAGAATTCCCATTCTTCACTGAAAAAAAACTCCATTCCCTTCTCCACGATCCTTTGCTTGAAGAATCCTTGTTCTCGAATCTTTTCCAGGTTGGTGAAATCTTTCATTTGTATTTTATTTTTCATTCTTTTTGCGTAAAAAACTCGTTAAACATCAGTTTAGAAAGTACCTTTCTTTATTTCTGTATCTCTGATGCTTGAGTGAAGTTTTTTTGTTTTCTTGAACTTTTCTGAAATTGTATCTGAGGATGTTTTTCACAAGTTTTGTTAGATTCTGACGTTTGCATGATTGATCCATATCAAGTTAGCTTTTCTTGCAAAATGTTGTTTCTGTTTCCGTGTATATGTCGTCTCGATGAGAGTAGCTTTCTAGGGTAGACTCCTATTTCAGGATCTAGGTTAGCTTTCTAATAGGAAGTTAGAAAACCCTAGGTGTCTGAAAAACTCCTTAGGTTGTGATTGTAGCGTGTAGCGTGTAGCTTTTGTCTGACTTGTGCATTTTCCGCATTTGTCAGATTTTGGAAATACGATGTCGAGCGACCACACAATCTCTGACTTGGATACTAACTGGTCTAATGATGATGATGGAGGAGTCGACAGTAGGACGCGAGATGTCGATAGACGGGTCACGGTTGAATATCCGTCTACGCCTCTCTCTATCGACGCTAGGGGTATCTTAGAGTAGGGTGCCGTATACGCCATTGCGTCGGCTGTTGAACACCCTGAGTATGTCGACATCGATGAGCCGTCGACATCTGGTCGTGCATTAGGTATATTAAAAGATAGTCCAGCCAGCGTGATCACTGAGGACATGTTACTTGGCATTCGTGCGATGTATGGTATTCCTAAGGACGTCGAACTACGTGCGCCGAAGGAATACGAACGTGCTGATTGGGATATACCAGGATGGATGTGTCTCTATGAGTACACCTTCCGTTTAGGCTTTAGATTTCCCATCCCTCAGCTGGTCCGACGAATGTTGGTATACTACGAGCTTGCTCCTGGTCAGCTGATGCCCAACACTTGGAGAATATTGTTGGGCTTAGGAATATTATGTGAGAGGAATAATATACAGTTCGGGCTAGGGTGTCTCCTTCACAATTATTACCTAAAAGAGCATCTGACCGACATTGGACGTTATTCGTTAGTGTCACGAAATAAAAAGAGGGATCTTATTATCGACACCAAGACGAATGATAGGAACTGGAAGGACACGTTCTTTTTTGCAAGGGGTCCTCCAGTCGACGGCCCGTGGAGGATGGGGGAAGAGGAATATTAATACCAACGAGTTTGGAATCGTTATGGTAAGTTTTTCTTTACTGTCGAATAGATTGTAGACACATGTTTAGATAACCATCTGAATATATTTTGTTTAAACTTTTGCAGAGGTTGGAGGGGCAGGCAAAGCACCAGAGTGTGGCGTTGCTCCCGAGCGTACTAGGATTTTGTTAGAAATCCTAGCAGCGCAGAGAAGTGTTAGCAATTTGCTAACGGAAGGTAATTTCAGGCCTAGTCGACTGTGGAGGTGGTCGACATTAAATAGATCGCGCGCCCTCTATCCTCACGTGAAGGATTTTTTAACGTGCCTATGGATTAGGAGGAGTTTTGAGATCCTTCAGTACAACTTGCATTTTTTAAAGCCCTTAACTGATGTTGAACGTCGTTTCGCAGTGACGACGATGGCGAGCGCAGAAATTAACATACCTGATGAAGCCGAGACTTTGAGGCGCTATAAAGAGGAATTCGCCAGGAAATGGGTGGCTGCGCAGAAGAAAAGGCAAGCTACTGAGAAGTCGGCTGGAGGTTCTCCGTCGGTGGTAGGGCCACCTTTGGAGTCCTCGCCAGAGAGGAGTCCATTGAAAAAGAAGCCAAGGAGGGCTCCTGCTGTCGAACGACAGAAGAAGGCTGCATCCAGTTCGAAAGACAAGTCGACTGGATCAGACTTTGAGCCTGACTCTCCGATGAAGCTTCTTGCTTCGGGGTTGTCATCCTTCAAGGATCCTGCTGGGTTTTTGAAGAGGTCGGACGACTTTACTCTGGTCGATGACGATATGCACCTGAAGAAAGTCAAGACGGAGGAGGTGTTCGACACGCTGCTGCTCTCGAACTTCCAGGTAAGAGTTCTGATTTTGTAATTCACTTTGTTGGTGAAGTTCTTTATTGATCGACATCTCTCCTATGTTGTAGGCCTACCAAGCGACGTTGCATCTGCATGGTCGATATAAGGCCATCAACGACAAGAGTGTGGCGCTTCGTAAGGTGGGTGATGCTCTTAAGGCGGAAAACGCTAAACTCTCCGCCGAGAAAAGCTTGGTCGAGCAGTAGAAGGCAGCGCTGGAGGAGGAGCTGAAAAATGAGAGGGCTCGACACCAGGCCGAGGTGGCGAGGCTTAACGAAGCAGCTGGCCAACAGGACAAGACCATCGAGGCTCTTAGGGAAAGGGCTCTGTCGATAGCAGTAGAGGCCGTCTGCAAAACCAGAGCAGGACTCTTCAAGGAGTACCTGTCGGGCGACCACTTGAAGTGGATTCCTCAGACGATGCAAGAAGAAATTGATATGTATGAAGAAATGCAGCGTCTTAAGCTTGAGGAATCCCAAGGGGCGGGCGTCGACGGAGATGTTCAGAATGTCGATGAGAACCTTGGGGATGATGCGTCGCTCGACAAGGATAATGCTGCTGCTACCGATGGTCCTCCGCAGAATGGCTTATAAAATTTTTTCTTCACAATATGTAATATTTCGAATGATTCGGTCGACTTCGACCTATTTATTTTTAAATATGTCGTAATAGAATATCTATTTCCTGATTTTGCACTTGTGACGACTCTTTTAGTTATATTTTTGTTTGCTTTGACTTTCACGTGGTGATAACTTTGAATTTCGCATAAAATGAGCCTGTAAACCCATGCTCGAACGTAAGTCGATCGACATCATATGTGAACTTGAATTCGTTATCTTGAATTTGTATATATATAATAAGCCTGTGAACTTATGCCTATAAATGAGTCGATCGACTTGTGTAAAAAATGTATGAGATAAGCCTGTAAACTTACGCCCATAAATGAGTCGATCAACATTATGATAAAAAGTTGGTAGTATGATCTCATTGTCGATGACTGTAATTCATAATTCGATTTCTCGTGTTTTATGGTCGACAAGACCTTGTTACAGATGATATCGCGTACATGCGTTTTTTGGTCGACAAGGCCTTGTTACAGATGATATCGGGTACATGCGTTTTTTGGTCGACAAGATCTTGTTACAAATAATATCGCGTACATGCGTTTTTTGGTCGACAAGACCTTGTTACAAATAATATCGCGTACATGCGTTTTTTGGTTTTCATTCGACATCTGTCCCCAATACTACGCATGCTTGGGCACGCTTTGTTTTCAGTCGACACATTTTTCAGTCGACATATTTAAAATCGTCATTTGTCTTGTCCCCAGTGCTTCCTCCAACTCTTAACATGTGTTTGGCATAACAGTTTGTTGAGAGTTTGACGCCGGGTTGAAGGTTGCGAGCGTCGTACCTGAACTAAGACAGTGGTTGCTTTGTTGGTGTCGACAGTTAAATTATATAGTTTTGTGAGCTCAGGTTTGCACTTAGTTGCACTAAGTCGTCATCATTGCTCCTCGGGGGTCGATTTCATTAATATGGAATTGTCGATAAAAGTAATATTTTAAGAATTGAAACAACTAGTTTAGAAATGGTACTGTTTTAGATGTAGTGCATTCCAGCTGTTGTGTCGCTCTCGATCGTCGAGGCCTCGTATTTTGTATGCTCCCCGCCCGACGACATCTGTTATTTGATAAGGTCCTTCCCATGTTGGCCCTAACTTCCCGGCACCATCTTCCCTTGTATTTTGGAATACTCGTCGTAGTACCCAGTCGTGGAGTTTGAAGACTCGGACATTAACTTTCTTATTGTAGTGTCGAGCGATTTGTTGTTGGTACGATTGAGTTCGTAGGGCTGCACGATCTCGTCGTTCGTCGAGGTGGTCAAGTTCGAAACTGAGCTCCAAGTTGTTCTGTTCTTCATCAGGATTCTCGCTGCGGGCGGTCGACAACCTGGTTTCTATTGGGATGACTGCTTCTGACCCGTAGACAAGTGAAAAGGGAGTTTCTCCTGTCGACCGTCGTGGGGTAGTTCTGTATGACCATAAAATCTCTGGAAGTTTCTCTGCCCACTGGCTTTTTTCAGCTTCCAGTCGCTTCTTCAGTGTGTTGACGATTGTTTTGTTGGTCGACTCCGCTTGTCCATTTGCTTGAGGATATCGTGGAGTTGAGAAGCTTAACTTGATTGCGTATTTGTCACAGAAATTTTTGAAGTCGAACGAAATGAACTGGGATCCATTGTCGGTCACTATCTCCTTTGGGACCCCAAACCTGCATATGATATTTTTCCATATAAAATTGCGTACCTCAATGTCGCGTATTTGTTGATATGCTCCGATTTCAACCCATTTGGTGAAGTAGTCTGTCAGGACTAGCATATAGACGACACCGCCTGGCGCAGCTGGTAACTTACCTACAATATCCATTCCCCATTTCATAAAAGGCCAAGGGGCCGAAATTGAATTCAACATACCTGGGGGGAGATGTGATATCGGTGCGAAGCGTTGGCACTTGTCGCACGATTTGACGTGATTTTGAGAGTCAATTCGCATAGTTGGCCAGTAATATCCTGCTGTGATGGCTCTGTTCGACAAGCTACGGGCGCCGGAATGATTTCCGCATTCCTCTTGGTGTAAACTTTTCAGGACGTCGTACGCTTCTCGAGGGGTCACACATCTCAAATATGGGCCTGTGAATGATTTCTTGTAAAGTTTACCATACAGGATGCAGAACTTGGCTGCTTTGGCCTTGATTCTCCTTGCTTCTGCCCTGTCGCCTGGTAGAATGTCTGCTTGGAGGTAATTGAAGATTGGCTCTATCCAGCTTCTTCCGTTGTCGACCGGTGCCACTGTTTCTGATTCTTGAATTGATGGAGACATCAGATGGATTATTGGAACCGACTTTGAATTGTTCGTTGTCGTCGAACCAAGGCTTGCTAGTGCGTCTGCTCGTGTATTCTCGGATCTGGGTATTTGCTCGATTGAAAACTCGTCGAAAGTCGACTGCAGCTGTTTGACTTTGTTCAGATAGGCCGACATTCTCTGATCCCTCGCCTCATATGTGCCATTTACTTGTCGAACGACTAATTGGGAATCGCTTCGCACTTTAATGATTTTCACACTTAGGCTTTTTGCGAGGTCGAGTCCGGCGATTAATGCTTCGTATTTGGCTTCGTTGTTCGTTGCATGAAATCCACAGTGGACCAACTGCTCCAGTATGTCCCCTTATGGGGATTCGAGTACTAATCCTAATCCGCTTCCTTTGATGCTACTTGATCCGTCGACCGACAAGGTCCATATACCGGGTGTAACTGTTTCTGTTAGTGCAACTAGTTCCTGTTCGGCCTGCACACTTTCACCAGGGGTAAAATCCGCAATAAAATCGGCTAATACCTATGATTTTATCGCTGATCGTGGGTGGAAACTGATGTCGTATTCGCTGAGTTCGACTGCCCACTTCGTCAATCGACCTGAAAGTTCAGGTTTATGAAGTATATTTTTGAGGGGATAAGCAGTTAATACCTTAATCGAGTGGCATTGGAAGTATGGTCTGAGTTTGCGGGCTGCCATCACAAGGGCAAGAGCTAGTTTCTCCAGTCGACTGTATCTGGTTTCGGCGTCGAGCAGAGTCTTGCTTACATAGTAGACTGGATGCTGACTGCTACCCTCTTCTCTGACTAAGACTGCACTTACGGCTGTGTCAGACATGGCTAGGTATATGAACAGTGTTTCGTTGTCCTTCGGTTTCGACAGTAATGGGGGCGACTTCAGATAGTTTTTCAATTCCTGTAATGCTTTCTCACAGTCATCGTTCCATTCGAACGCTTTGTTCTTCCTTAGGACGTTAAAGAATGTGAGGCATTTTTCGGACGACTTTGATATGAATCGGTTCAGCGCTGCAACTCCACCGGTTAGTTTCTGAACGTCCTTCATGCATTTGGGCGACTCAATATTTTCGATCGACCGTATTTGATTTGGATTTTCCTCGACGCCTCTCTGAGTGACTAGGTAACCTAGAAATTTTCCTGAAGACACACCAAAAGAGCACTTAGTAGGGTTCAGTTTCATACCATATTGGTCGAGTACGTCGAACGACTGCCGTAGATGGTCGATATGTTGCTGGGCGACTAACGACTTGACCAACATGTCATCGATGTAGACTTCCATCGTCAATCCAAGCATCTTGGCGAACATTTTGTTGACTAGCCTCTGGTACGTTGCACCTGCATTTTTCAAACCAAAGGGCATTACTTTGTAACAAAAGATACCTCTTTCGGTGACGAAGGTAGTTTTTTCTTGGTCGTCTGGATGCATCAGAATCTGGTTGTAACCGGAGTAAGCGTCCATGAAGCTTAATAATTCGTGCCCTGCAGTTGCGTCGACTAGCATGTCGATGTGTGGAAGTGGAAATGAATCCTTGGGACATGCCTTGTTGAGATCAGTGAAGTCGATGCAGACTCGCCACTTCCCGTTTTTCTTTTTTACCACGACGACGTTTGCTAGCCAGTCTGGATATTTTACTTCTCTCACTGAACCGATGTCGAACAGTTTTTGTATCTCTTCGTTGATCACTTTGTTCCTTTCGGGAGCGAATTTTCTTCTCTTTTGTTTAACCGGCTGATGGTCTGGGTCGACTTGTAGTCGGTGAACCATTACTTCTGGGTCGATTCCGATCATGTCTTCATGCGACTAGGCAAAGCTGTTGCGGCGTTCTCTTAAGAACTAGACTAACTGCTTTCGGATGTCATCTGGTAACCTCGACCCGATGAATACTTTACGATCTGGTTGGTCTGGGTCGATAGATACCTCGTCGAGTTCCTCCATTTTCAGCTTGGTTGGAGTCGACTCGACCGTGGCTTCCTGTAATTGCTATGATTCCTGTTTCTTCTTTTTTTAAAGCGTTTTGGTAGCATTCCCTGGCGGCTCTTTGCTCTCCTTTAATTTCTTTAACTCCCCACTTGGTTGGAAATTTGATCAGCTGATGATAGGTCGAGGGGATTGCTTTCAACTCGTGTATCCAGGGTCTGCCGAGTATGGCGTTGTATGGGGATTGGCAGTCGAGCACTAGGAAGTTGATGTACAGGTTGACTCCTTCGGCGTAGACTGGTAGCACAATTTCGCCTAGAGTACTCTTTTGTTCTCCACTGAACCCGGTCAACATCGTCGTTCGACGATTGAGTTTCGATTCGTCGACCTGCATTTCTCTTAGAGCACTGTTAAACAAAATATTACATGAACTGCCATTATCAATTAAAATGCGTTTAGTTAAACAATTGGCAATATGCAAAGAAATAACTAAAGCATCATGGTGGGGAGAGAACAAATCTGATTTATCTGTCGACCGAAAGGTAACGGTTTCGTCGACTTTGGATGGGTGTTCTCGATTTGGCTGAATCTCTGCGTTTGACACTTGTCAAGTGTGTCTCTTAGCTGCTGAGTAGCTCACGCCACTGACTTCAGACCCACCAGAAATGCAATTGATTACTCGATCTTGCCTAGGAGGTTCTGGAGGGCTGTCGACTGAACCGGTTTGTCTTTGGTCGTCGCGTCTTGCATATGTTTGCTTACCCTTATCTGTTAGGAATTCTCGTAGATGCCCCTGTTTCAACAGTTCTGCTACTTCAAACTTTAGGGCGATGCAATCTTCCGTGCGATGGCCATGGTCGCCGTGGAACTCGCATCGAAGTTTTAGATCCCTATGTTCGGGAAGGGCGTTCATTTTCCGCGGCCACTTAATCGACTTACCCATTTCTCTCATAACGGCAACGAGGTCGACTGGTTCAATGCTGAGAAGGTATTCTGGTGCTTCCACCTTTGGTCGACTCGACCTTGGAATACCGCGCCCATAGGTGCTTCTCTCACTAGAGTTTTCGTGCCGCGACTGGATGTTTCTTCTATCGTTTGTCGGGTACGGTTCTGACCGTCTGTCGTTAGACTTTCTGTCAATTCGCTCGTTTCGATGACGTCCATAGTAACTGCTGTTGGCTTTTCCAACGAAGTTCGCCTCATCTTCTTCCCACTTGATCTGAGCCCATGCTTTGGCCAATACATCTTCCATTGTCCTGCAAGGGTATTTGGTGAGTTCCTTGTATAAATCAGAATCAAACCTGAGACCTTTTCTGAAGGCATAGATGGCAGTCGCTTGGTTGCAGTGAGGGATCTGCACTTTTTCTCTGTTGAAACGTCCGACGTAGGCTCGCAAGTTCTCGCCAGTCCTCTGCGTTATGGTGTAGAGGTCGTCCGACAATTTTTCCAACTTGCGGCTGCTTGCAAATTGCTCCACGAACGTGTCCGTCAGCTGTGCAAAAGAATCAATAGAATTATTAGGTAAGTTTGTGTACCACTGAAGGGCAGGACCACTAAGGCTGGATCCGAAGGCCTTGTACATGCATGCTTCTCTAAGGTCGCGTGAGATTGCGGCCGTGAACATCCTCTGCTTGTACTGTGCTATGTGGTCGTCCGGATCGATCGTCCCTTCGTATTGCTTCATATTTGGGAAGTTGAACTTCTTAGGCATTTCCATAAGAGCTATTGCATCGACGAAGGGCGAGTCAGCGAAGCTATTTGCGGTGCTTTTCTTGATAGGAGTTGGGACTCCTGGGATTCTTTGGATGAGAGCTTCTATTTCTGCAAACCTGCGAGAGAATTCTAGATTAGCAGATAAATGTAAGTCTGGCCCCGGTTTTACCAATCCGGGTGTCGACTGGAGAGACATAACCGCCTTTGGGATATTGTCCGGTTGTTGATCTACTGGCTATTCGTATTCGTTCACGGCATCGTTTCTGGCGGGTACGTCGTTGAGGTCGATCTCAACCCTTGCCGTTTAAAGTGTTGGTCGATTCTGATGGTCGACCGGATTTACTTCTGGTGCGATGGGGTTGCCTGGAACTCTCCGAATAGGTCGGTCGACGCCATGTTCGTCGTTCGACGTCGGGACTGGATGCTCCGAGGTGGCTGAATCTGGAACTACTCCGTCGACCAGCGTTCTCAATTCTTCGTTAGCCGCCCGGATTGCCGCATTTTCTGCTTCGAGTGCTTGCAGCCTCTCAGCACTGGCGACCATTTGGGCGTTCAGCATAGCGATCTGCTCTTCGACGGTTGGGTTTGATCCATTTACGGCCATGATGAGTCGAAGTTAGGATTGATTGATTTGGATTCAAAGGTAGTTGCAACGGGCCCCACGGTGGGCGCCAAACTGTAGGGGGTCGACCTACGGTCGATGTGGATCGGGTCGGATTTGTGTTAGGCCCAAGGCAACTTGATCGGGCTTGTCGAATGGGGGAATGTCGTCTCGTCTGAAGACCTGCAAAAGATGTTAGTCTGTCGAATAAAGGGATGTCGTCTCCTCAAGAACCTGCAAGATAAGTTAAAGGCAGAGACAAAACACAGTAAAAACGAATGTAGTGGGTTTGGATCGTTTAGCCTTAGATATGCTTGGGCTGAGCAATCGTGACTTGAGAATCTCACTGATCGGAATAATCCTAGAATCAGAGGTTTGGTACGCGATTAATAAGCTTTAGTTCAGAGAAAATCAGAGAGCTCTAGTGAAGGAGGCCTCTCTTATTTATACTAGGCACCTTTGTTCCAACGTCCACTATCTGCACTTGATAGTGGGCGTGATTCTAGGAGAGATTTCCTTTCAATGGGCAGTTACATCTTGTTTCGTAACTGCTCATTTTGAATGAGTCTTCAACGGTAGCTTCTGCTGGCAGCTAGTTTGGGTCGACCCAACACAATGGGCCTGGGTTAAGCTGGTAAAGATTGGGCCTTGGCATGTTGGGCCATTGGACCATTTTTGGCTACTAAATTATGTACACCCATATCTTCAAGCATATCACTTTATTAAAATAAAAATAGAAAACTAAACCTTAATTAAACCCTAATTTTATTTCAAGTATCAAAATATAGTGCTGGCAATATACAATGCCCGAATGGGGGTTTATATAGAAAAATATAGAGCAATGTGCTACCATTAGATCGCACTGACACATTGTCATCCAACGGTCGATGTGCTACAATGAACTGGCACTCTGCCAGACCTGATTTACAGACATAAGGACTGGCACAGCCGCCAACAATATCTGGAAAAATCTAAAAGTAAATCTAACACATACCAAAGCAATCTAAAAGAAACTAAATAGTACAATTAGTTTAAATTAACTAAACTAACATAACCATAGTTATATCATAACTTAACCATAATTAAACCATAATCCATACAATAACTCAACCAAAGTTAAATCATAACCATAAAGTATTTAAGAAAAATTTCATATTTCCAACATTATCAAGACAGATTTTAGAAAAATTGTACATTAAAACCGCAAAAATGTTTGTTATTGTGTACTTAAACTTGAATCAAAATACAAAATACAAAATACTTATGATAAGATAATACCTTTTCTATAGCGGCCATCCGTATATAAAAATTCTGCCCACCTTGGCCGTATTGTATCATGTCTAAGGTTTCCAAACCAAAGCAAGCAGCCACTTCCTTCTTGACTGATGTTTGAATTTGCATATGCTATGCAAGAACAGTCTTTCAAACACTTTTCTTTACATTCCTGCAGGCTCATGCTTGTATTAAACGTTGAATTAGAAGTATCTGGCAACTTCAACCCTGTATAGTTCCGGAATTCATTGCCTTTTTCACAATTTAATTCAGTCATTCTGACACACCCTTTAGACCAATTTGACATTCTCCACTCTTCTGGTGATTTTGGTTCAAATCCATCCAAGCAAACACATACAGAACTGCTACTGTCAGTCTTGCAAGCAGCGTGTGCACCACAGAATGAATAAATCTCACACTGATCTTCCGGTGCATCATAAACAGGTATCCAAACTTTTGATTGATTTGACCAGACCAGACGCTGGATTAAACCTGATTGGTTCAGAAACAACCTTGACATTAGCGAACCCTGGTCGTCAACCTCGTAATACACCTCATCTTTGTTCAGTTCAAATCGATATAAAAATTCTTGATTTGGATTCAGCATAGGAGTTCCGGTGAAACGAATGCCATTCCATGATCCAGCTCTGTAACACAAGGCAGACCCATTTCTTAGAACTAGTTGTGGAAATCCATGAGGATCTATCCACAGTGAAAATTGGCCCAGAGCAGGATCTTCCGAGCTTTTCCATGATGATAGGTACTTATCCAAACCAGTGACAAAGTTCCTTCCAAGCTTCATTTCTGGTAATAAGGTATCAGTAGGATGATCAAAACTTTGCCACAAAAAATTTCCCAGGTCATCATCATTTCCATCTTTCACCGCAAGATTTCCAGACTCCAAGAGCTGCACAAGGTTTTTCGCCATTCTTGATGTATTGGATGACCAAATTATTCTATTCATATCATCAAGTAGTACAAGAATCCCTTGCTGGGTAACATTAAGAACTCCTGAATGATCCGTGAGTGAAGTTTCTCTGTTGGCTACCCATGCAACTGTCTTATCGAGAACTACTTTGTACCGTATTCCTAGATAACGTTTGGTTGAGTTACCTGCTGGGCTGAAAAATGCCAATTCAAAGGTTCCACCAGCTGAAATTAGAGTGTCCCCATCCTTGATGGACTGACGTGGTGTAATAGTATCTAGTACAGCAGAAGTTCTCAAGATAAAGAACAAAATTGAGTAAACCACAAACATTTTTAAAACTTGAATGGAGTTTCTAATACTTTTATTCCTGAATTGATTCTCTTATACAAACATTAGTGTTTCAAAATCTTGTATGTAAAGTGGGACCACTTACCAGTGTAATAGTATAATCACAATTCACAGGTTAATACTGTCGACCCAAGTAATCGTCTTTCAAGACATACGACTTATCCTGGCTTACTTAAAGATGACCAGCCCTGTAGATTTTGAAATGATCTGTTAGTACCCCAGATACAAATCACGGTTTTCATCAAGGGGACAACCTAACTAGGTAAGACTTTACTTGTTTGGAACCAAAGTAAAGTCTACCTAGCTAAATCATTAAGATTTATCCTAGCTTACTTGATGATGACCAGCCCTGTAGATTTTAAAAAGTCTGAGTAAATGTGAAGAGCTAATTTCTTAAGTTGACATAATCCGACATTGCCAAGTCAGGTCCATACATTTAATTATTCGATCAGCCTAAACCTTGGTAATATCACCCACATAAGCTAAAATTGTTAGTTTTTAGGTTTAGTAGTTACTAACATGGTATTAGAGTTTGGTTTGGGCGCAAGAGTTCTATGTTCGGATTTCCACACATGCATCTATTTTTGTATTTATTCTGAAATTGCACACAAATAAATGATGCATGTTTCTGTATTTATTCTGCAATTTCACACAAGTAAATTTCGGCCCTGTTTTACCTGATTTAGGCTGGGGCAGAGCCATGGACTACCGTTGACCTTGGTAAAAGTTGACAGGCCTATATTGCTTGGTCGCTGGTTTGAGAAGAGAATGATTGAGATATAATAGGAATTTATGCTAAAGCTAATACCCAAGAATAGGTAGCCAATAATGGTTTGAGAAGAGAAAGGCTTGCATTTATGCAAGTTTTTGAAAGAATATTCTATATAAACAAATATAAACAAGACGAAACTCGGATCATTACTGTTCACCATACGGAATCCGAATCTCTACAGCGGAAGCGGATCAAACACCTGGGATTGTATCACCGGTCTGAGGACAATCACGGAATCGGAAAGTCCTTCTAGCCACAATGCATATACCCACACTCTGATTGAAGATGGGAGAAAATTCTACAGATTTTCTCCACATCTGTTTCTTGTGTTTCTCTCTGTATTGTGTTTCTCACAAACACTTGCACACATGCAATTCACATACTCTATGTATTGCATGTTTTTAATCTCTGTATTACACTAAGTATATCAGACCAAACCCATCATTACCTTTTGCTCATGTATATTGTACTCATACATATTGCAGACCACCAAAATGCCTTTCTTCACTGGCATTCACAAATCACAATACACGTTATGTGTATATATTTGTAAACTGTTGAAAAACGGTTTTCTTCCGTGGTGACTGTTCATGCAGTAATGACAACGTATGGGTTTGGGCATGGGCTTGGTGTACATGGATTTTGGGCTCTCCATGTATTGCTTATCTTGGCCCACTTGGGTGTACAATGGGTTTCCAACCCATATCCAAATATACCAACATCTCCCACTCGCACAAGTGGGGCCAACGCAATCTAGTTACCATAAGCCCATCATGGATTCAACATTATTAATCAACATCTACCATCCCAAACGTTATTATCACAAACGTTAATACATACAGAGGAGCCTTTTGAGCCTTTAAAACACAAACGTTATTATCATAATTATCAACAAAGTGTTCATACGGGTAAATGCATCGTGTGACCTATGAACAATCAATATATATAAAAGGGAGCTAACAATCTCAAATCTCAATTGTAAATTCTCTATTTATAAGAGATAATATTGTTCATTATTGTATCATAGATTTAATTTTATAATTTTTATCGGTCCAAAGCATACTTAATCCCTAAAAAAAAGCTATGCTTGACTTTATCACATTTCATGTATTCACAATTGTATCTCCAAATACAATTAGCCGGCCAGTGAATACATAAGTCAGATAAAAAATTCATTAAATCTTCCCATTCCATCTTTATCTCTCGGTCTCCAGAATAACTGCTACCTTAGATGTGCCCCATAGGCTGAATTATCATAACCATAGAAATAACACACTAAAGGTGTTAACATTATCCCGTCACTTCAAGATATCAAGATAGAGTGAATGGTCATGAGGACACCATTTGAAGTTTATGTAAAACTTTAGTGGAACTTACACAATGAGGAAGCAGGGATTCATTCTCTCATTTTCCATATCAGTCACTTATAGCACACATGGTATGAAACACGTGTTACAGTGAATTTCATTCTAAATAAGAATGCATATGCCTTTATATTATTCACTGTACATATCTTAGTCTAGTTACAACTCTCGTGACTAACATGAGTTCTTAAAAGCTCGCCTCTCTCCGGTGCCACATTAAGACCTCACATCTGGCTTGATCAGGTATCAATGATAGTGGGGTTTATCATGATCGGTTCTAAAATATTTGTATGTTTATTGTGAACCTCATTTTGACCTAGTCAAGGTGACAAATTCATATATATTAGCTCTGCGAGAATATATCATACATATTCTTTAATATATATGTGTCTCATCTCAGCCTGCTATCTCTACAACTGAGGCAACCGCACGTGTAAGAATGCCGGTCTCAACCTGACGATATATTTCTATTACATTATGTGTGTAAATATGCTAGCATAAATAGTAATTTCTTTACTATTAAAGTTATGTCACAATCTTGTTAATATAGGATTATATTGGTATACATCCACCAATCTTGTGGCATAATTTCTATTGGGCCTTGTACATATCACAACGTACACTAAATGGTTAGCCGCACTTTCAAGGTATGTCATAATCCTCTTGATAACATCTCAATGCTGTAATCTAGGATTATATTGGTGCCTACTCACCAATCTTACGGCGTAATTAATGATAGACTTTGTACATATCACAATGTACATGAGACTTTGTATGGTACTAACATGAGGAACTTGTCATCAATTCCTTGATGTTATGGAGTTTCAGGGTATATAATGAGGCTAAGAGTTTGTGATTTCATAATAGGAGTATCTATGAGCTTGAAATTGATCATTTTAGATCAACTCTCATTCCTAATATATAAGCCACTTTGCTCATATAAAATCTCAATAAAATTTGAGAATTACCATTTCATTATAGTTTTACAAACTCTTCATTATTTCTAGCCAAAACATATAGTCCACAGATATAAATAATATAAAAATTATCTTCAACCTGTTTAGTGTACTTACCATGGCTATCTTTTGCTATCATTAATCTATAAGACATTACAGCATGATGAAATAAAAAATACCACTTACCAGAGGATTGATTCAAACCATACATTAATTAAGAAAGCACACTTGTGCGCTCTTGGTCTTTTGAAACAAAATTTACAGGATGTTCCATGTAAATCTCTTCCTCTAGTTCTCTATCAAGAAGTACAATATTTACATCCATTGATGCAATTTCAGGTTCATGTGACTAGTGCTAGAAAAATGCGTATGGAAGAAAACTTTACTTCCAAAGAATAAGTTTCTTCACTTGCAACCAATTGCGCCTTATACCTCTCAATAGTACTTTTCACCTTACGTACGATATGTGAAACCCATACGTTCACAATGGCTTAATGACCAGGCAGTAAGTGAATCAAGTCCCGGACATGATCACTTTTCTAGACTCCATCTTCTCTTACATTGCTTTTATTCATATTTTTTCTTAGTAGATAGAAGTGATAGCTCAATTCTAAAATCCTTGGCTCATCACTGTCAAGTGAAGTAATCATTAAATCTTCCATTTCAATCTCCGAAAGATGTCATAGGATAATTTTATGATTATTTCGACGAGTTGGTAAATTATCACAATAGTTGATTCAACAGCTGTTTCACTCCCACTAGGGATGAAAAAACCATGCGGATTTCTACTCCCACTAGGGTGTAGACTTCCACTCCCACTAGGAATGGAGGATCAAGTTAGATTTTGATTTACCTCCACTCGCGTATTAACACAGATCATCTAATTCCTAAAATCAGATATCTATATCAAACTCACTTCTACTAAGAAATTCATTATCTAATAATGACATCTTGTGATTCTAATTCAATCACTTCTATCTAATAGTACCATGATCGCAGAGAAATAAAAAAAAAATGATGATGAGTTTTGGATCCTACAAAGTTACGGGTTTCATAACTTTCATTCTTCAAAATTCTCCAAATTTTGAAGTTTATACATGTTGTATGTATAAACTCGCCCAACTGACACGTCATCAAAGGAGCTAACAAAAGGTTGCCACATCATTCATTGACCGGGTAAAAGGTAGAGGTTTGACCAGTCAGGATGAATAAATAGCTTAGACCAGAGGGAAGTCAAAGGCATGGTCGCCAAAAACCAAAAACCTACTCGCCGAATATAGAAGTGTACTCGCCAGATATACAATATCCATAAAGTAAAAGTACTCGCTGGACCAGCGCATTAGGCACGAACCGACTCGGCATAAACACAGAAGCAACAAGGAATCGCAAAAAAGAAAGAAGACCCAATCCGCGACAGAAAAGGATCCTAATGCAAATCAACAAGGGGAAACCCTAAATAAACATGTATAAATAGAATCACCTATCCTACGAGGAAGGGGTTCAGAAATAGAGAGAGAGAAAAGAGAGCAATTGTGAGGGATTAGAGAGTGTAACGAAGCAACCAAAAACCTAGTATTATTTTTCTGCCCTCAGGGGCGCCGTGGTTTTTTCCCATTCAAGGGTTTTCCACGTAAAACTTGTCTTTTGCATGTGTTCTTGATTTTCTTGCTTTATATTAAATTGATTTAATTGTTGAGCGCGTGGCAATCCAAATTTCACCGTCAACAATTGGCGCTAGAAGGAGGGGGCTTTTGAACAGAAAACTTCGAGGGACCCTTGCGAATCAGACAGCATGAACAACGACAGCGACAGAGATGGTAACTCCAGTGGAGATTTAGTTATTGAACCAGCTGCGCCAACGGGAGACAGGGCAGTGACAGTCGGGGAGCAATCAGCAGCAACGCCAGGAACTAGGGCGGCTGATCCCGGGATTTTGCAGCACTTCCAAGCCGCATTGGTAAACCTAATCAGCGAAGCCAGCAAAATAGGACTTTCGCTTCCTATAGGGTTAGGAGTCTCATCTCCTTACGAGTTAACCACCCCTGGAACCCATCCACCCGGAAGGCTGCGGTCAGAAGTTCATATCACAGTTCCCGACAATCAAGCAAGACAATCCACCGAGGAGACCCCCCAAGACCACATTGAGGATTTCGAGGGGAGAAAACAGAGGAAGGGAAAGGGTGTGATGAATGAAGAGTCCAGGGAGGAACGAGATCAGGTGCGAGCACATAGGGTCAATTCCAGCGACACATACCAGCGAAACCGGCGGAGACACCGGTCCATCTCATCTGAGGACAAGAGTCCTCGTCCGCGAAGGGAGTTGCGATCTAAAAGAACGAAGCGGAGAAGATCTGAGAGCACTGAAGATCGAAGAAGCCCAGATGAGAGAGGCAATCATGGTAGAATGACAATCAAGAGTAGGCTCGACCCAGCAGGAGAACCAACCGGTCAGCGAGATGTCACCTTACAAGAGCTATCAAGAAAGGTTTCAGCAATGGCACGAAGGTATGGACGTAATGTATCCTCGGATGATGAGTCAGATAGCCCATTCGTCGAAGCTATTGCTCGCACCCAATTTCCAGACATGTTTAGAATGCCAACTATTGAGCAGTACAAGGAGAACAGGGATCCCAAAGAGCATGTTCGCCGATTCCGCAATATCATGGCCCAGTATTCATCCAATGACGGGTTGCTGTGTCTCACCTTCCCGCAAACATTCGGCGACCTCGCCTCTAGATGGTTCGGAAGGCTTCCACCCGGAACCATAAGCAGCTTCTCAAACCTCAGCAAGGCATTCATAAGGCAGTTCATGGGAAGTGTCCAAAGAAGAAAGTCACTCGCCCATCTATCGAACTTGAAACAGGAACATAACGAATCAATCAAGAAGTACCTGGCCAGGTTTGGGAAGGAAGTAGCTCAAATTGAGGATGCCAGTGATGTAGCTGTAATCGCCGCTTTCACTAATGGGTTACAAAGCGGACGATTGTCTTTTGACCTGCGAAGGGATAGACCTAAAACTTACGAAGAGATGATGGAAATAGCTGGCGATTATGCACTGGCAGAGGAGGAAGAAGTAGCACAAGGGGGTAGCTATGTGCATGGGCACAAACCTAACTTGAAAACAGACCATAAGGACGACAAAAAGATGCAATCACGTGATCGCCAGAAGGATGAGAAGGGCCAAAGAGGATACTCAAGAGATAGCAGGGGAAACACTCGGGCCAATAAGTTTCGAGGAAGGTACAACCATTACACCCCTTTAAATGGCGACCAGGAGGAGATATTATCTGTGGTAGAAGACAAGGGACTCGCCAAATACCCCCGACAGCAGTCAGCGAATGCAAGGAGAGATACAACCAAGTACTGTCGATTCCATAAAGATCATGGACATGAAACTTCAAAGTGTTTCCAGTTACGCGATCACATCGAAAGCCTGATCAGAGATGGGCACCTGAAAGACTTTGCCTTGAAAGGGGACAAGCACGGGGGTCGCCAAGATAGCCGCCAAGGAAACGGGCAAGATAGGAAGAGTCCAAGGAGGAACAGTCCTAACGCAGCTATAAACACTATTTTCGGCGGACCTCACACTGGGAGGAGCAATCGAGAGAGGATGTCGGAAGTTCGAGAAGTGATGTATGAAGGCAGAAGCATGGAAGTCAATTCTGTGCAGAAAAACCCCAAGAAGGGGAGAGAAGGGCATGATCCCATAACGTTTACAGCAGAAGACTCAGACGGGATTGATGCAAAGCCTAATGATGCAATAGTCGTGGGAGTTCGAATAGCCCATAGGGATGTCCTTCGAGTGATGATTGATAACGGAAGTTCGGCTGATATTTTAAGTGCCAGAGTGTATGATGAGTTGCGGCTGGACCGGAAAGATCTTGAACCGTTCCATGTACCATTGAAAGGATTTGGTGGCGCAGAGGTTAGGTCGTTAGGAACAGTGAAACTACCGGTAAGATTTGGAACAGCACCATGCCGGCGAACAATCCTGTTAGACTTTGTCGTGGTTGACATCCATAATTGGCCGTATAATGCACTACTTGGCCGACCGTTTCTTAACAAAGCTCGAGCTGTAACCTCAACCCATGCACTGAAAATAAAGTTCCCTACAGAATTCGGCGTCGGAGAATTGAAAGGGTCGCAGGAGATGGCTCGCCGCGCCAACTTGTCAGTCTTCAAAGATAAAACAGGGATGGAAACTTTGAACATATTCGAAGTAGACACAGAGACGCAGGAGGATAATCCGGAAAACTTCGAACTAGATCCAAGAGACAAAACAAACAGAGAAAAGGAAGAACCAACTGAGTCGATTATTCTAGATGAAGCGGAACCAGATAAAACAGTGAAAATTGGAGCGAGGTTGGCTGAGCAGGTTAAGAAAGATGTGACGAACTTGTTGAAAGAATATAGGGGGATTTTCGCTTGGTGCCACGAAGACATGCCAGGATTGATAGAAGCACAATTTCCCACAATTTAGCTGTGAATGAGAAATGCAAACCGGTAGTACAGAAAAGGAGAAGCTTCAACCCGGAAAGGAGTGCAGCGATCAAAGAGGAAGTGTCAAATTGCTCGCCGCAGGGTCAATTAGAGAAGTTAAGTACCCGGAATGGGTGGCGAATGTAGTCTTAGTGAAAAAGAAGAACAATCAATGGAGGATGTGCGTCGACTTCACCGACCTAAACAAAGCTTGCCCCAAGGACAGCTTCCCATTACCAAGGATTGACCAGTTAGTAGATGCAACGGCCGGGCATGAGACGTTGAGTTTCATGGATGCATATTCAGGGTACAACCAGATAAAGATGCACAGGCCTGACGAAGAGAAAACAGCATTCACCACAGATCAGGGGTTGTATTGTTACAGGGTCATGCCATTCGGCTTGAAGAACGCCGGGGCAACTTATCAGCGCTTGGTCAACAAGATGTTCGCCAGACAGATAGGGAGAAATATGGAGGTTTATGTTGATGATATGCTGACAAAGAGTATTACCGCAGATAAACATGCAAATGACCTGAGGGAAACGTTCGACGTACTGGTCAAGTATGGAATGAAGTTAAATCCGGCAAAATGTGTATTCGGCGTACCATCTGGGAGGTTTCTCGGATATCAGGTGAACCAAAGAGGAATAGAGGTGAACCCTGAAAAAATCCAAGCATTAGCAAGAATGGTCTCGCCAAAGACTCTGAAAGATGTCCAAAAACTCACAGGGTGCCTAGCATCGCTGAGCAGATTCATAGCCAAATCAACAGACCGATGCCTACCATTTTCAAAGCTTTAAAGAAGGGAAAAGGGATCGAATGGAATGAGGATTGCGAAAAAGCCTTCCAGGCCTTGAAAGACTACCTTGGACAGGCACCATTGCTATCAAAGCCAGAACAGCCGAGACATTGTACATGTACTTATCCGTTTCTGAAGCAGCCACAAGTTCCGTGCTAGTACGACAGGAAGATGGAATCCAAAAGCCAGTATACTACACCAGCAAGGCACTGTTACCAGCCGAAACAAGGTACTCGCCGGCAGAAAAAATGGCACTCGCCCTAATAACAGCAGCAAGGAAGCTAAGACCATATTTCCAGGCTCATAGAATCAGGGTATACACCAACTGCCCACTGAAGTTAATCCTGCAGAAACCAGAGGTATCCGGTCGGTTAACAAAGTGGGCGATCGAATTAAGTGAATTCGATGTAGAATACCTCCCAAGGACAGCAATTAAAGCCCAGGCAGTGGCAGACTTCGTAGCAGAGTTCACTGAACCAAGCGTAGAGGTGGCGAGAATGATGGTGGAGCAAAATAAGAAAATATTCAAATGGCAACTTCGCGTTGATGGCTCATCAAACACGCACGGCAGCGGGGCAGGTATAGTGCTGACAACACCGGAAGGAGACTCAGTCGAATGTGCCTTGCGTTTTGACTTCAAAGCCACCAACAATCAAGCTGAGTACGAGGCACTTATAGCGGGTTTAAAGATTAGCACAATCTTAGGTGCAGACGAGGTGGAAATTTTCAGCGACTCTCAAGTTGTTGTCAATCAGGTACTAAATGAATACCAGGCGAGAGAAGAAAGCATGATCACTTACCTGGAATTAGCAAGGGAACTGTTAGAAAGATTCAAAGAGTATAGAATTGTTCACGTCCCCAGAGAAGAAAATGAAAAGGCCGACGCCTTAGCCAAACTGGCATCTGCCACGATCAACATTTGGCCCAACAATATCTCCATGATCCGCCTGTCGCAGCCGAGTATAGTTAAAACAAAGGAAGTCGGGGCAATCTTTGGCGAGAGGGACAGCTGGATCACGCCAATTAAAGAGTATCTCATCAACGATATACTTCCAAGTGACCCACTGGAAGCAAAGCGGCTAAAATACAGAGCAACAAGATATTCGGTACTCAATGGAGAACTATACAAGAGAGGATACTCGAGGGCACTGCAGAGATGTGTCGGGCCTGAAGAAGCAGAAGGTATCCTAAGAAGCATACACAGCGGAAATTGTGGGAACCATGCTGGGGGTGCCAGCCTAGCCCACAAAACATTGAGACAGGGTTTTTACTGGCCTACCCTGTTCGCCGACTCCAAAAGGGTGGCAGCGAGATGTGAAGCATGTCAGAAAATCGCCAATAACATCCGACAACCACCTGAGCTCCTGCAAAGTATTACCTCGCCTTGGCCATTTGCCATGTGGGGAATAGATTTGATCGGCCCAATGCCAACAGCAACTGGAGGAGCAAAGCATGCCATAGTAGCTGTGGATTATTTTACAAAATGGGTAGAAGCCGAGCCATTGGTGCATATAACAGAAGCAAACACCATTAGCTTTGTGAAGAAAAATATCTTGTACAGATTCGGGATACCAAACACCATCATCACAGACAATGGGACCCAATTTGATGGCAGGAAATTCAGGGAACTGTGTGATAAGTATGGCATCAACAACTACTACGCTTCTCCAGCACATCCACAGACGAATGGCCAAACTGAAGCAGTGAACAAAATCATCAAGCACAACCTGAAAGCTAAGTTAGCAACCAAAAAGGGGAGCTGGGCGGATAAGTTACCGCAAGTGCTCTGGGCATATCGCACAACGGAAAGGGGTTCAACAGGCGAAACCCCGTATTCCATGGCTTACGGAGCAGAAGCTGTTATTCCCGTGGAAACATCGTTCTCTTCACCAAGGGTACAACTCTTTCAGCCAGAAATCAACGTTGATATGCTAAAGTGCGGCCTAGATGAGTTAGAAGAAAGAAGAGAGCGAGCACAAATAAGGAATGCAGCGTACCAACAGAGGGTAGCTAGATATTACAACTCGCATGTGCGTGAAAGGAGGTTCACACTTGGTGATTTAGTACTGAAGAGGGTGAATCCGGGAACAAGAGACAAGGCTGCAGGATCACTCGCAGACAAATGGGAAGGGCCTTATAAGATTACGGGGATAGCTGGCCATGGGGCATATCGCATTACTCGAGAAGGGTTTGGCGAGTTACCCCGTCCATGCAATGCGCAGTACTTGAAGATATATTATCCTTAAGGGACAAGTTAGATTCTTTTGAATTCCTTCTATTTTTCTATTTAGCTTAGAGAAGTTGTTCGTTTTAGCATTTTTTCTTTATGACTATGTTAATAAAGTTGCAGGAAGTATTCAATAAAGAGTAATTTATTACTAAGAGATTCTCGATTCTGACTCGCCAAAACGCAAAAGGCATTCGCCAGCACACATAGCTACATCACATGAAAACGAGCTTTATGCTCGCTGCAAGCGATAACCGGCGAGAAATAAAAACTCAAGGCATGGTCGAATAAACCTGCCAAAAAACTGAGTACGCCAAAATACAGCAACGGCAGCTGAATAAAAGATGAAAACATGATAAAAACTCAGGGCATGGTCGAATAAACCTGCCAAAAAACTGAGTACGCCAAAATACAGCAATGGCAGCTGAATATAGCTATAAAACACAATAAAAACTTGGTATATAGTCGGATACGTCCTGGCGAATACTAAGTATGCCGAAAACCCAGCAATGGCAGCTGAATGGAAAACAACAGTAAGCTAAAACAGCACTTGGTGGAAAACCAAGCCAAAGCCAAAACTCAGCAAAGGCAGCTGAACGAAGAAAAATATATATATTCATAACTTTGTATTATTTACAAATGAATGGACAAAGAATAAATTTATAGTCTTCCAAAACAACAGAAGAATCAACCGGCTGCAGGAGGGCCCTCGCTATCTTCCTCGTCTTCGATCTCCTCATCTGAAGGCCAAATGACTGCCTCATCCTCCGTTGGCATGAAGGGCTCATAATCTCTCCCAGCAACAGGGCCCAAATCAGGCTCAGCACCAGAGCCAGAAAAGCTGCCCTTCTGACCCGAGTAGTAAGTGTTGAAAGTACGCTTACTGGGAATCTCAAGATGCATAGGATGAGGCTCAGTCCGGTTATAGCGGCAGTGGGCTTTCCATCGTCTCATCTGGTCTTTAATCGAGTCCACGCCGTGGGCCATATGCTGCTGGAGGGACTTGTCAAAACGCTTTAGAGCTTTCTCATTGGAATGATCCTTCATGGCAAAGAATTTCTTCGCCTGCCTCATGCCTTTCTCAAATTCGCGCAGCAAAAGCGCATCATAGGCAGGGGATCTCTTGAAGCGATCAACAGACTCAACCTCCAGCACTGCTTTCAGGTTTTCAAAATGAGATCGCGGGAAGATAGCTGGTTACGTAAATCCGCCGCCTCCAGTTCAGCCTTCTCCTTAGCCTCCTCGGCTACCCGCTCAGCCTCCAAACGCGCTGCGAAGGATTCTTGACTCGAGGATAGGAGCTCTTTCAACGAGCGAATTTCCTCCTCAGCAGCAGAAAGTTTTTCTTCAGCGGATAGCCGAGCAGATAGATGACCGTCTGAGGACTCTCTCAACTGAGCAAATTGTTGGGCGTGGGATTCTTCAGCGGAAAGCTTCTCGGCCGCCAAAACAGAAGCCTGCTCGCGCAAGCGCTTAATTTCACGAGAAGCTTTGATCCCGAATTTATAACTATCGCCCATCTCAGACATCATCTGAGGAAGAAGACAGCCAAAGTTAAAAAAAAAAAAGAAAAAAAAAAAAAAAAAGAGAAAGGAGGATAAAAAATACAAATACATAGAGATTTGCGGCGAAGAACTTACCAAGGAGTGGCAGTTGAAGAAAAACTCCATCTTCTTATTGCAAGACTTGTTTTTAACATGCCCCCAGCCTTCGCCGACATATACATCATTATTAGCCAAGTGGGAGCATATTTCAGTGGCAGAAAAATCAAAAAGGGACACGCTCCCTTCTTCAGCTCCAACCGGTCCGGTAGGAGGAATTTCACGGGCCGAGCCCGAACCGGAAGCAGAGGTCCCCGCCTGATGTGATGGGCCTGGCCGAACAGTCGACTCAGATGGGCCAGATGGCCTAGGTTGATCTGAGACACCTGGCTCGTCCACAACCACTGCAGGAGAAGCTGGCCGAGGAGAAGCTGGTTGAGAAGGAGCAGCAGGGGGAGTCTGTTCATTAACCTCCTCAGAGGGAGGAGCCGCCACATTCTCCGCCCCAGTAGACCTCTCCGCTTGGGCAGGAGGAACCTCGGCGACATCCGGCTCCTGAACATCCTCCTCATCAGAAGAGACAACAAACTGCACTACCCGCGAAGCCCGTTTAGGAGGTCGAGCCGAGTGATCAGGAGCGCTTTCAGCAGGGCGTTTATTCCTAACTCTGGGAGCCAAGTCACTCGCGGGATCGAGGGGGGTCTCAGGAACATCCGCATCAAAAATAGGGATGTCGCTAGCTACACCTGAAACCCCCACCTTCTCCTTTCCCTTACGATTGAGGGCTGTGGTAGCAGGAACAGTCGCAGCAGTACTCACAGCAGGAGTAGAAGCCGCAGCGGGAGTACTCGCGACAACCTTCGGGCGAGCAGGCGATGGCCCTGACTCAGCACGCCTCCTGTCAGCACTGCCGACCCTCCTTGAAGCACCTGCTTTCTCTTTGCCTTTACGGCTGGGGGTAACAGCTGCAGTTGCAGCGGGAGTATTCACAGCACCCCCCCTAGAAGCATCACCAGCCTCTTCGCCGCCGTCTGAGTGATCATCACCGTCAGGACTAGCAATTCCATCCTTAGCCAAACCAGCAGCATGCCTCTTGCTGGCAGCCTCAGAATTCTTCACCGCCCGTGCTTGCAAATCGCAAACGGTGTCAAAATCACACACTGCAGGGAAAATAAAACCAAGTGTCAAACTAAGAGAATAAAATCAGGCGAGAAAGTAAAGGAAGAACAGAGTGAAACTTACGGCGAGGGAGCCTTGCGTGAAGCCGAGTAAAGATTTCAGAAGAAATCATCTTCTCCTCATCCAAGAGGAAGGACCTACCCCTCGAGTCCAAAGGAAGAACAGCCGCCGCGGCCAGATGAGAAACCTCCCTATCCATCAAAGTAGGGGCCGCCTTCGACCAGGCTTCAGGAGATGTAAAATGCCTGGGAACTTTCCTCGCCAAAAGATTGTGGCGATTGTGGGCAGGTACATCTCGACCCCACTCGCCGCTGGCAAAAAACCAACTGTTTTTCCACCTCTTATTTGAGGTAGGAAAGCCCCAGATGAAACCCTTTTTCTTCTCGTCACTGGAGACCTCGACCTGACCAGGGTTCACCACACCCTCAGGAATCCAATTCTCCACCGGTAAGGAAAGGAGAAAGTATGTGCCACCATTGCCCGCCTGTCTCAAAGTATAAAAATGGCGGATCTCACGAGGCGTAGGAGGCCCGTAACCCTTCAGCTTCCACATGAGACACAGGCACATCAGTATCCTGTAACTATTTGGGGCGAGCTGAGCCGGTGCGATTTGAGCCTCCGCCAAAAACCTGGCAATAAAAGGCTGAAGGGGGAGAGTCACCCCACAACTGAGCATGGCTCCATAAATGGCGACCGCATTTTCAGGAGGATTCCACACAGCCCGGTCGCCAGGTAACACAAGAGTCACCGAATCTGGAATATCGAAACGACTCTTGTATTTACGAAGTTCGCCCTCGCCGACCACATTTACTTCCGTATCGAAAGAACAAGGGCGAGCAGACGAGAAAAGCAACCTATCCCTCTGATGATCTTCAACATCAGAGTCAACGACCGTCTGCACATCCAGCAGAGATTCGCGAGGAGCCCTAGTGGAGCGTCGTTTACTACTTGCAGTTTTAGGAGATCTCGTCATTTCTGGAGAATCACTGTCAAAAGGTGGAGGAGAGATGTCAGGATTAGAAGCATTCTCAAAAAATGGAATATCAACAGAAATCGGGACCGGAGAATCTGGACGAAAGTTGCGAATCAGAGATTCGATTTTGTCCGCAGTACACTTATCACCAAGCTCCATAGCTTGCATCATCCTATTAAAAAGAAAAGAACGCAAGGAGGGATCCATGAGAACTCACCAGAAAACCCTAGACTCGCAAGATGTGCAGGAAAGATCAGGAGACACGGAGAAACAAGAAGAGGCGAAATCCGGTGAATCGACCGACAATAAAAGGCACAAGAAAAGGATTGTAGTTAGTTCTCGAAGAAGTAAAAGAGACGAAAGCAGGAGATCAGCTGTTCTTTCTTTTGCTCTGATAAAAATACGATGAAGCAAGTAAAGAAAAAGAAGAGAGACGATCGGGCCTTAAAAAGAGGGAATTTCGAAATTCAAAAAAGAGCAATCAAGTACAATGATGCGTATTTAATGGGAATGACGGCCACTATTACCAAACCGCGACGGTCACCACCCAATAAGTGACATGTGGCATCTTGGGGAGAACCGAGCCGTCAGAACGTCCCTTCACCTGTCAAGCAAGTGGAGACGCCAGAAGTTATGTGGTTCAGATTGAAAGCGTGCACCGGAAGAATTAATTAATAAATACAGCGCGTGGTTAAAAGAAGAAATTATTGCAAAAATGCGTTGAAATCTCATAAACGTAAATATAAATACTGCTCGCAGAGGCAAACGAAGTAGGAAGGACAAGTCATTCGCCCAGCTCGAAGTATTTATGGGGGTATTGTTGTATGTATAAACTCGCCCAACTGACACGTCATCAAAGGAGCTAACAAAAGGTTGCCACATCATTCATTGACCGGGTAAAAGGTAGAGGTTTGACCAGTCAGGATGAATAAATAGCTTAGACCAGAGGGAAGTCAAAGGCATGGTCGCCAAAACCAAAAACCTACTCGCCGAATATAGAAGTGTACTCGCCAGATATACAATATCCATAAAGTAAAAGTACTCGCTGGACCAGCGCATTAGGCACGAACCGACTCGGCATAAACACAGAAGCAACAAGGAATCGCAAAAAAGAAAGAAGACCCAATCCGCGACAGAAAAGGATCCTAATGCAAATCAACAAGGGGAAACCCTAAATAAACATGTATAAATAGAATCACCTATCCTACGAGGAAGGGGTTCAGAAATAGAGAGAGAGAAAAGAGAGCAATTGTGAGGGATTAGAGAGTGTAACGAAGCAACCAAAACCTAGTATTATTTTTCTGCCCTCAGGGGCGCCGTGGTTTTTTCCCATTCAAGGGTTTTCCACGTAAAACTTGTCTTTTGCATGTGTTCTTGATTTTCTTGCTTTATATTAAATTGATTTAATTGTTGAGCGCGTGGCAATCCAAATTTCACCGTCAACAATACACAACATGCATTTCCAGAACATCATATAACATGTATATGCATACATGTATTCCAGAAAAAATGAAATTAAACACTTGCATGTGTGTGATGCCATTAGTGTCATTTATTATTCTACAAACAAAAAAAATTAAACAAACATCCTAACATGGCATTCTTCTACCAGAATACAATCCCAAACCTGGCTCTGATACCAATGAAAGAATATTCTATATAAACAAATATAAACAAGACGAAACTCGGATCATTACCGTTCACCATACGGAATCCGAATCTCTACAGCGGAAGCGGATCAAACACCTGAGATTGTATCACCGATTTGAGGACAATCATGGAATCGGAAAGTCCTTCTAGCCACAATGCATATACCCACACTCTGATTGAAGATGGGAGAAAATTCTACAGATTTTCTCCACATCTATTTCTTGTGTTTCTCTCTGTATTGTGTTTCTCACAAACACCTGCACACATGCAATCCACATTCTCTATGTATTGCATGTTTTTAATCTCTGTATTAAATTAAGTATATCAGACCAAACCCATCATTACCTTTTGCTCATGTATATTGTACTCATACATATTGCACACCACCAAAATGCCTTTCTTCACTGCCATTCACAAATCACAATACACGTTCTGTGTATATATTTGTAAACTGTTGAAAAACAGTTTTCTTGCATGGTAATTGTTCATGCAGTAATGACAACCACTACTACAAAAAATACAAAAGAAATCAGTTTTTTTATATGCAAGAAATCGGTTTTTGAATTTTTTAAAAACAATGTCTTTTTGAGTGATTTAGAAAAAAAGCGCAAAAGACATCGGTTTTTAACCTATGTAAAACAAGAGAAAAGATATTGGTTTTACTTAAAACCGATTTAAAAACCCATGAGAAAAGACATCAGTTTAGTTAAAACCGATTTAAAAACCCTGATGTAAAATTGATGTATTACAAAAACTAATCCCACTGTCGCCGGCCAACCCCTCATCTGATAATAATGACAATTAATTGTCATTATGAGGAATCGAACTTGCAACCTCAAAGTCAAAGTGGTAAGCCTTTACCGTCTGACTAAAAGATTAGATGTGTTAACAATTGCACAAAATTTATATATAACCTATATGAGTTGTTAGAAATAATAAAAATAAAAAATAAAAAAAACTTGTTTGATAAATTTAAATTTACTCAACTAATCAAAATTCTAATTTCTACTACAAACATATATATATTACATAAATTTTATTGGTGGGTTTATTTTTCATTTCATTTTTTATTGTGTGGTTTTGTTTTCTGCTGGAGATATTTTTGTGCAAATGTTTTCCCTAAAACTGTATCTTTTGGCAATGAAATAAATTTTTTCATCTATGTTGGATTCTTCAATTTTTTGATACGAATCCAACGGTATAAAGAATGTAAAATTCTGGTTGGTATTTTGAAAGTTATGATCAATTATTCAGTCAAAGGTTAGAAGCGATTGGAGATATTCTTGTGCAAAATTTTTCCTTAAAACTGTATCTTTTGGCAATGAATTAAATTTTTTTGTCCATTGTGGATTCTTCGATTTTTCGATGCGAGTCAAATGGTATAAAGAACTTAAAATTCATGGCGGTATTTTGAATGTTATGATCAATTATTCAGTCGAAGGTTAGAAGCGATTGGAGATATTTTTGTGCAAACATTTTCCTTAAAACTGTATCTTTTGGCAACGAAATAAATTTTTTCGTCCATGGTGGATTCTTTGATCTTTCAATATGAATCCAACGGTATAAAGTGTCAATTGTACTGAATACCTCTCATTGTGAGGGTTCCTCATATTATATAGAAGTTACAAGGCTGAATCTCAGCAATTACATAAATTAAGGAGAGACTAAATTAAGGAGCTGAATCTCAGCTATTACATAAATTAAGGAAACTATAATAGGAAACTATAATTGTCCTATTAACTACAAGATATATACAATTATAATACAAAATCACGCCATAATTAGAGTGACTAATTATGGCTAAATATATATATTGTATTTTACTGACATCCCCCCTCAAATTGATGCTGGTTGATCAAGAAGCATCAATTTGCCCACAAGAAACTGATGACGTTGTCGTGTCATGGCCTTCGTAAACACGTCAGCTACCTGGAGATCAGTGGAAACATGAGGAAGAGATATAACACGAGTGTCCAAGGCCTCTCGAATAGAATGACAGTCCACCTCAATATGCTTCGTACGCTCATGGTAAACGGGATTAGCAGCTATTTGAATGGCACTAGTGTTATCAGCATGAAGAGGAGTAGAATCAGATTGAGAAAAACCAAGCTCAGCCAGAAGCCCACGAAGCCAGAGAATCTCAGAACAAGCAGCAGACATTGCACGGTATTCGGATTCAGTAGAGGATTTAGAAACGTGAGCTTGTTTCTTACTTTTCCAAGAGATCAAAGAATCACCAAGAAACATGCACCAACCTGTGACAGACCGTCGAGTATCAGGACATCCGGCCCAATCTGCATCACTATAAGCAACAAGGCGAAGAGGAGAACCAGTTGGGAAGAACAACCCACGGCTAGGTGTCCCTCGAAGATATCGAATGATACGGCGAACAGCAGCTAAATGGAGATGACGTGGAGTTTGCATAAACTGGCTAACCTGTTGGACAGCGAAGGAAATATCAGGCCGAGTAATAGTCAAATAGTTCAAGCTACCTACCAACTGTCGGAACACAGTAGGATCAGAAAGTAGATCACCCTCCTCACTATGATACTTCACATTAACCTCCATATGAGTATCCACTGAAGAAGAATCCTGAAGACCAGCCAGGTTAATCAAATCTTGGGTATATTTGTGTTGATTCAAGAATATACCTGAAGAATCAGTGTGCACCTCCAACCCCAAAAAATAAGTAAGAAGACCAAGGTCTTTCATATGAAAAGAAGCTTGAAGATGCTGCTGAAGGTGGGCAATCAAGTTGGAGTCAGTGCCAGTAATGACAATATCATCCACATATACAAGTAAGAGAACGAGGCCAGTTGGAGTCTTGCAAAGAAACAAAGAGGAGTCATATTGGCTTTGGACAAAGGAGAAGCGAAGCAGAGTAGACCTAAACTTTTCAAACCATGCACGGGGAGCCTGTTTTAAGCCATAGAGAGACAGTTTTAACTTACATACAGCGGAAGACGGAGAAGAAAGCAAACCCGAAGGAGGAGTCATGTAAATATCCTCTTTAAGATCCCCATGAAGAAAAGCATTTTTGACGTCCATCTGGTGAAGTGGCCAGCCTTGAGAGGCAGCAATAGAGATAATCGTACGCACTGTAGTCATCTTCGCCACCGGAGCAAATGTCTCCTCATAGTCCACCGCATATTCTTGCCTGTTCCCAAGAGCAACTAATCGTGCCTTATACCGGTCTAGAGTCCCATCAGAGCGAAGCTTAATCGAGTAAACCCATTTACAACCGATGGCTTTAACATTAGAGGGGCAAGAAACCACATCCCATGTATGATTGTCCTAGAGAGCCCAAAGCTCCTCATCCATCGCTTTTCGCCAACATTCATGTTTAACAGCCCCTGAAAAACATGTTGGGATGGAAATAGAAGACAAAGTAGCATTAAAAGCATACCGAGCAGGAGGACGTGATACGCGGGTTGATCGTCGAGGACCAGGCTCAGGAGGCATGGGAGAATTGATCGGAACTGTCTCAGATGGCAGATTAATCTCAGGAGAAGTTGTCGGAACAGGTTTGGGGTCAGTTTCGGTAAGGGGCAAAGTCGGTAGACGTCGAGTATATACAATTCCAGGTTTGAACCGTTCAGGGAGAGGAGTCAATTCATCAAAACAAGGTAGAATACTAATCTCAGGTAATGACTCAACATGTGTAGAAAAGAAATATTGATTCTCAAAGAAAACAACATTACGAGATATAAGAAATTTGTTAGAACAATGATCATAGCAAACATAACCTTGTGGGAAATACTATAACCCATAAAAGCACATTTAACAGACTGAGCAGAAAGTTTGTGACGTTCATGAGGAGGTAAATGAACAAAACAAACACATCTAAAAGTATGCAAATTAAGATAGCTAGAATGCTGATGATACAAACGATAATAAGGAGAATCAAAATTCAAGACCTGAGAGGGC
The DNA here is from genome assembly GCA_030490815.1 of Acer saccharum. Taxonomy (NCBI): domain Eukaryota; kingdom Viridiplantae; phylum Streptophyta; class Magnoliopsida; order Sapindales; family Sapindaceae; genus Acer; species Acer saccharum. The sequence goes on along the minus strand of CM059867.1, from coordinate 16,249,207 downwards.
AGTCTATTAATTAAGTAAACTGCAGTAGATAATGCCTCTACCCAGAATTTAGAAGGAACAGATGACTCAAGCAATAAGGTGCGAACAACGTCCAAGAGATGTCGGTTCTTTCGTTCTGCCACCCCATTTTGCTGAGGGGTATAAGGACAAGAACGCTGAGAGACAATTCCTTTATTGTGTAAGAAATCATGAAACTCACGTGACATGTATTCCCCACCAGAATCAGACCTCAAAATCTTAATACCTGTAGAAAATTGGGTCTTAATATATGCTACAAAGGTTTGAAAAACAGACAAGACCTCAGATTTGGACCGAAGAAAATATACCCAAGTATACCGACTGAAATCATCGATGAATGTCACAAAATATTTATATTGAGCATGAGAGATTACAGGAGAAATGCCCCATACATCACTATGCACAATATCAAAACAATTTGCAGCACGACTACCATGAGGAGAGAATGAAAGAGTTTTACTCTTACCAAGTTTGCATACAGAACAGTCAAATGACAAATTTTTAGAAACTTGTTCTTTATTGCCTAATAAACCAGAATTTAACATATGAGACAGAACAACAGAGTTTGGATGACCCAAACGTTTGTGCCATACTTCATTCTGAGAGTTAACTGTCATACAAGCCAAAGATAAACAACTAGGAATTGAAAAATGCAGTGGAAATAGTCTGCCAACTTTAGGCCCCTTCGCGAGTATCTTCCCCGACACCTGATCCTGCACAAGACAACCATCACGAGAGAAATGGACATCATAGTTGTTATCAACTAACTGACCAACTGAAATTAGACTAGTAGAAAGTCCAGGAGATACATAAACATCTCTGAAAGAAGGATTAATATCTCCTACTTCATTAATAGCTAAATGACTCCATTAGCTATCTGAATCTGGGATGAACCATGATATGGACGAACATTACAAAGAGTATCAGATGATCTGGTCATATGATTGGATGCAGCAGAATCAATAAGCCAAGATTTAGACGAAGTAGTACCATTACCTTGGAGCCCTAAGGCAGAAAAAGCTGACATAATCATCTGCTGGACCATTTCAGGAGTAAGTGCAGATAGTCCGTCTGTAGAAGAAGAAGTTGAGGGCATCTTTGGAATAGAAGAGGTGTTCACTGCAGCCTGATAGGCAGTAGCTTGACGATTCTGAGGTCGAGTGGGACATTCTTTGATAAAATGGCCCTGTTTCTTACAGTAGTTGCAAGATTTCTTTGCACAATTGGCTGCAATATGACCATACTCCTTGCAGCTGAAACACTGGACTTTATGCATATCCCTACCCTTCCCTTTCCCATAGGCTACATAGGCTATTGGATTCGGGTTGGAATCCTGCTGGAACATAGCCTGTGTAAGAAGACGCTGCTCCTCGCGAAGTAATTCTCCAAAATAAACATCCAAAGATGGAGAAGGATCTCGGTTCATTAAATTCGAGCGAGTAATCTCAAATTCAGAGCGCAATTTCATGAGGAATTGATCTCTCTTGCTCTGCTCATGAACAGCCTGAACAGCAGAGAGAGATGCAGCAGGTACCTTAGCATAAACCATATCAGAAAATTCTCCCCACAAATTCTGAAAACTAGAAAAATAATCTTGAATAGAGAGATTGCCTTGAGTGTAATTAGCAATCTCATATTCCAACTGAAAACGGCGTGTGGTATTATCCTGATGATAAACCTTCAGCAAATACTCCCACATGGTCTTTGCAGTCTTATATGGCCTTAGATTGAGTACAATAAGAGGATCAACAGACCCTAAGATCCAGGACATCACACGTGCATCCTTGATCTTCCAGTTAGCCAACTCCTTAGGCTCCGTAGGGGCTGGATCACTACCGTCAATATGACCCCATAACTCTTTTCCCGTAACAAAAAATTGAAACTGAAATTCCCAAGCAGAATAATTTTTTCCAGTAAAACGGACCCCAAAAGACTCTTTAGAACAAGAAGACATGATGAAACCAAAATAAACACCCGAAACCACAAGGATCAAAATTGTAAAACCTGATAAAGAAGTAACAGGCTCAAGCTCACCAGATCTATTGGACAGCAATCCCAAACAGCACCAAACGACCACGTCGCTAGCAACTAGAATCAGCCGACAGCCCCAAATCCTCAAAAAAATCGTCAGGAACACTCCAAGACTGCTCTGTCAAGGAACAGCAGCCGCTAATCACCACAAAAGAGTAGTTTCCAGCAAGAAAGAATTTCCCTACCCTCAACAGATAACTGAAACCTAGAACAACCTTAATTTTTATGATTTTAGCTCTGATACCATGTCAATTGTACTGAATACCTCTCATTGTGAGGGTTCCTCATATTATATAGAAGTTACAAGGCTGAATCTCAGCAATTACATAAATTAAGGAGAGACTAAATTAAGGAGCTGAATCTCAGCTATTACATAAATTAAGGAAACTATAATAGGAAACTATAATTGTCCTATTAACTACAAGATATATACAATTATAATACAAAATCACGCCATAACTAGAGTGACTAATTATGGCTAAATATATATATTGTATTTGACTGACATAAAGAACGTAAAATTCCGGGCGGTATTTTGAAAGTTATGATCAATTATTCAGTCAAAGGTCAGAATTGAAGCGATTGGAGATATTTTTGTGCAAACTCTTTCCTTAAAACTGTATCTTTTGGCAAGGAAATAAATTTTTTTGTCCATGCTGGGTTCTTCAATTTTTCGATACGAAGGTATAAAGAACGTAAAATTCTGGGCAGTATTTTGAAAGTTATGATCAATTATTCAGTCAAAGGTCAGAAGAGATTCGCGAATCCGCGAGTGAACTGTTTTCATCGCTCATTTTCACACTTTTCCAAATCGATTTTTGGAATATTATCTGATTTAAAAGTGTTTGTTTGCATGTCTACTTTCTTGTGTCAAAAGTTGAGCAAATAACGTTGAGTATTTTTAGAGATGCGCACTTGAATGTGGACATAGGTCAAATTTGCATTGCAGAATTTTGCTTTTGAATCCACATCGGTTTTTATAAAAACCGATGTCTAAACGCTTGTTTTAATATCGGTTTTTATAAAAACCGATGTCTTTTAATGCAAAATTTAAGACATCGGTTTTTTATAAAAACCGATGTCTAAACATTTTTTTTTAATATTGGTTTTCTTAGAAACCGATGTCTTTTGAAACTGTAATTTTTAAGACATCAGTTTTTATAAAAAAAAAACTGATGTCTAAAAGCTTTTTTAAAATCGGTTACCAAAAACCGATTTCTTTTAGTGATTTCTAGTGATGTCTTTTTACATTTTTGTAGTAGTGAACGTATGGGCTTGGGCATGGGCTTGGTGTACATGGATTTTGGGCTCTCCATGTATTGCTTATCTTGGCCCACTTGGGTGTACAATGGGTCTCCAACCCATATCCAAATATACCAACAGTTTTAATAACTGTTTTCATTCCCTGGATGTAAACATGAAGATTGGGACGGCACAAAGTTGCATTTTTTGGAATCGTTAGACTTTAACAATGGAATTCATATTAAATAGCATGAGGCCACCATCAGCCAACTTGCAGGTTTCCAAAATGACCTGTTAGTACCAATTTCACTTTCTTCATGAAGGAAATAATCAAAATGACCTGTTAGTACCAATTTCACTTTCTTCATGAAGGAGATGACCTGTTATTAAATTATAGCATCAAGACAATAAACTTTTAGCATGCCAGCTATTGTATGTATAAATTCGCCAAGCAGACACGTCACCAAAGAAGTCAATAAATGATGAAGAAAAGGTTGCCACGTCACTCATCGACCGGGTCAAGGGAGAAAATGTGGCTAATCAATAAAGTCAAAGGTGTGGTCGCCAGAACTAGATATATACTCGCCACAGGTAGAAACGCGGTCGTCGAAGGACAAAACCCAGTAGTGAAGGTGCTCGCTGCATCAGCGTACTAGGCCCGAACCGACTCGGCAGAAACACAGAAATAAACCCTAAACTTTAGAAGACCCATGGCAACAAGGAATCGTAAAGAGGAAAAGAGATAAGAGAAATATCCAGGTCCGTGACAAACATGGGAATCCTAGTACGAATCAAAGAGGGAAACCTACCACCAACGCGGCTAAAAACAAGGGGAAACCCTAATTAGACATGTATAAATAGAACCATCTATCCCATGAGGAAGGGGTTCGAAAACCAAGAGAGAAGAAAGCAATTGTATGAGAGATTTAAGTGTGTAACAGAGCAATAAGCCTAGTATTATTTTTCTGCCCTCTAGGGCGCCGTGGTTTTTTTCCCACTCAAGGATTTTCCACGTAAAATCTGTCTCTTGCATGCATTGATTATTTTCTCGTTTAACTTTGAGTTGATATAATTGTTGAGTGTGTGGCAATCCAAATTTCACCGTCAACACCAGCTATACACCTACCATCTTAACAAAGTTCACCACAACCCTTGAACAAAATAACTTATTCATTCACATGATAGAGAACCTTCACCTGATTGCTTAGGTGTATAATGAAAATGAAGTTTTCCGTATTGAGGGGAAAAAAGTGTTTAGGGAGTTTTCTTTTTTTTGAAAAGCAAAATATATTCAACCACACAGGCGAGGAAAAAAAGGGACAAGGCAACCCCAAACCGCCAAAGCCACAAAGAAAAGACCCAACCAAAACCCCACAAACAGAGGAAAAAGCAAACAGGCAGAGCAAAAATTACAGACTCCAATTAAGAATATCCCCAACACCCTGAGAGCCACTTTTAGCCAAAGAATCCGCGAAAGAATTGGAAGATCTAGGCCTGAAGATAACACTCACATGGTACATCTTGCTTAGGCAACAATGGACATCTTACTTAGGGAGTTTTCATGGGACCAATTTGTGAGAAAAGTCTAGATAATGCTAGTCATAACCATTAATTGGGTCCTTTTCTATCATGAATCATTTTGACTCAATCTTTGATTATAACTACTGTTGAATTATTGAAGGATTTACTCGTGAAATGCACGTTGGGTGATAAGTATATACATGTCTAGCTTGTGAATAATCAAATGTATTTTTCCTGTCCGTAATGAGTACCAGTCTGATGACTTTTCTGGGCTGAACTGAACCAACCAAGAAGGCAAGAATGTTCATCACTTCGTTGTGATGATAAATGTTGATTATAAATAAGATTTTTGAATTTTAATTTTGATAAACTATATATATATATATATATATATATATATGAATCTGAACAATAATATGCTCACTTAATACACTCGATGCCTGATGTTGTCTCAGTACTTGTCAATGTAAGTGCACCACAACCCTTGAACAAAATAACTTATTCATTCACATAATCACATGTAAGATGTAAATCGTATTAAGACACAATTTATGGAGGTGGATAAAGATGTGATTCTTAGTATTCCATTAAGCCTGACTCATTCTGAAGTCCTCGGTTTCCTTTCCGGTGGAAAACTTAAGTGTTCCATATTGAGGGAATGTGGTGTAGCAGAAGCTTATACGCGAAAAACCTGCAAACAAACAATCAGAAAACAACCTACTGATAACGTTTGACTTCGCGCATGAAGGATTCGTTAACAGGCTTCAAATACTTCAATCTTCGCAAAGAATGTTGTATATGGATTTAGAGAAACAATCTATGATTTTATTAATAAACAACCAATGTTTTTAAAGAAAATACAAGAATATAAATAGGCAATAATTAAACCACAGAAAACTCAAACTCTAAATCCTAAACAAACTCTTGAAACAAATCCTAAAATGAAAAGAATTCTGCTGCAACTAAAACCGACTAATTCTGGACTCTTTATTCCTGAACCATCAAGGACTCATTTGACCATCTCATGAGGTCTGCCACGCGCCAGCTGTCAGCTCGACCTGCCTCCCACATCATCACATTTTGTCCAGCTCACGCCTCCTTCCAGCTGGACCCTTCGCATTGCATCGATCCTTGCTTTCCAACTAACTAGAGACATTGCTGCCGCTACATCATCCCCTCCAGGTTGAAGAAACGTTGACCTCGATGTGCAATCCGTACCCCCTCCAGAGGAGTCATCAAATATGGTATCAAGTGCTTCACATTAAACACGTCGGCCGTACGAATATGGCTAGGGAGCCGCAAACAATAAGCGTTCGGATTTATCTTCTCCAAAACTTCCAATGGGCCAATTTTCTTTGCAGCCAGCTTGTTGTATTCTCCAGCAAGGAAACGATCCTTAGTTAGGACAGCCCATACAAATCGCCAATCTCAAATTCCAAAAGTCTCCATTTCCTCTCGATAGCGAGTTTGTATTTTCCAGTGGTCCTCCCCAAATTTTCACACACCTGCTCATGGGTGCTTTGCAAGTTTTGCACAAAGTCTTCAACCTTCCCATGAAACCGTGTCTTGCTTTGCAGGGGGAGTAAATCTAGCGGTCCATGAGGTACCACTGAGTATATGACCTGAAACGGACTAAACCCCGTGCTTCGATTCACCACATGATTATGAGCAAATTCCGCTTGACTAAGCTTCTGGTCCCAGGCACGAGCATTGTCACCAACTAAACATCTCAATAAGTTTCTGAGTAATCGATTCACCACCTCGGTCTAACCATCCGTTTACGGGTGATAAGCGCTACTGAATTTCAGCTGTGTATTCACCAACTTCCACAGGCTTCGCCAAAAATGACCAAGGAACCGCGTGTCACGGTCGGATAGAATTGAGTTTGGAAGTCTATGAAGACGATAAATGTCACGAAAAAAAAAGTTGCGCTACGTTCACTACATCTGTCGTCTTTTTATAAGGAACAAAATGGACCATCTTGGAAAATCTAACAATCACAAATTTCAAATCAAATCCTCGTTAAGTTCTTGGTAAACCCAATACGAAGTCCATGCTTAGGTCCGTCTACGGCTATGTTGGTATAGGTAGCAGCATGTATAGGCCCGTGTTTGTCGCAATGCCTTTAGAAACTTGGCACACATGACAACGCGCCACATAACGCTCCACTTCAAGCTGAATTGTCGGCCAGAAATAATCATCTCTGACCAGCTGCAAGGTGCGGTCCCTTCCCACATGGCCTTCTCCATGCAGTTCTTTTATAATCTGGAAGCGCAAACTACTGTCAGGCACACATAGCTGATTTCCATGGAATAAAAATCCATCCACCACTAAGAAATCTCTGTTTTCAGCTGCACTTAAATTCAACATGATGGCTGCGAAATATGGATCAATTTTTAGCAAATCTCGGAATGTTTCGAACCCCGGTACTGCGACTGTCATTGTGGACAATAAATTGCTCCGTCGGCTTAAGGCATCGGCGACCCTATTTGACGTACCTGCCTTGTGTTTCAACACAAAAGTAAATTGTTGTAGATACGCGGACCAGGAGGCATGACGGGCTGAAATCTTATCTTGGTTATGGAGATGTTTTAATGCTTCATGATCGGTGTAGAGAATAAACTCACAATGAAAAAGATAATGCCTCCAATGTTTCACGGCTTGAACCACCACGTAGAATTCGATGTCATATGTACTATACTGTGCCCTTGCTCCTGTGAGTTTTTCGCTAAAATATGTGACTAGCTTACATGCTTGGCTCAATACAGCCTCTATTCCCACTTTCAAAGTGACACTGTGTAGCTCAAAGGGTTGGGAAAAATCTGGTAATATTAGTATAGGAGCAGTAGTTAAATGTACCTTGATGAGTTGAAATGCATCCTCCGGACCCTTAGACCACTGAAAAAAATTTTCTTTAATACAATCGGTGACTAGAGCCATGATATCGCTGAAGTGAGGTATAAATCGTCTATAAAACGCTACCAACCCGTGGAAGCTACACACCTCAGTTATGCTTGTCAGTTGTGGCCACTATCTAACGGCCTCAATTTTTGTATCATCCACCTGAAGACCCTTTCCTAAAATTTTGTAACCCAAAAATAACACCTCTGAAACCATAAATATGCATTTGTGTACTACGACAAATAATTTTTCTTTTTGGAGCATAGTTAAAACCTCACGAAGGTGCTGCACATGTAGGTCTTGAGTGGCACTATAGATTAATATATCGTCAAATTAGACGACCACAAATTTCCCAATAAACGGCCGTAAAGCTTGGTTCATCACACGCATAAAAGTACTGGGTGCGTTGGACAAACCGAATGGCATTACCATCCATTCATAGAGCCCCTTTCGCGTTTTGAACGCAGTTTTCCACTCATCCCCCGGTCGAATTCTTATTTGATGATAACCACTCTTTAAGTCAAGTTTTGTGAACACTGTCACCCTACTGAGTTGGTCTAAGAGATCATCTAGTCGAGGAATCGGAAATCTGTACCTCACCGTAATTTTATTGATGGCATGACTATCTACGCACATTCTCCATGATCTGTCCTTTTTTAGGATTAAAAGTGCAGGTACCGCGCACAGGCTAAGGCTCTCACGGATATGACCCTTGGTGAGTAAATCTTCCACTTTTCGTCGCAACTCCTCATGCTCACTTGGGCTCATACGATAGTGTGGTCGGTTAGGCAATATAGCCCCCGGCTCGAGATCAATATGGTGCTGAATATCTCTCAATGGTGGCAGCCCTTCAGGTAAATCAATTGGAAACAAATCCGTAAACTCCGCAAGTAACAGAACTGCGGCCTCAGGGACCTCAACCTTGGCGTTCACTTCTTTGTTCAGTAGTAAATATACCATATTGGTATCTTCCATCTCCAATTCGAGCTTAGAAAAAGAAAGGAGATTGGATCCTTCCGCCACTATAGGCTTGTCTCGTGGCTTACTTGGTAACAACACAATACTCAATTTATCGTAAAGGAAAGTATAAGTGTTTTTAAAGCCATCGTGTTTTACCTTGCGATCATACTGCCACGGTCGTCTGAGCAATAAATGACATGCGTCCATGCAAACGATATCAGACCATACCTGGTCCTTGTAATGCTTGCCAATAGAAAAGGATATTAGTGCTCGTTGCGAAACCGTTACCTCTCCACCCTTTTGAAGCCAAGCCAATCTATATGGTTTGGGGTGTTCTCCTGTCTTGATCTCTAATTTTTTAACCACCTCTACCGACACAATGTTTTCACATACTTTCCCCAGGATGGTACAAGTTGAATGAAATACATTGTTCCGAAACCAATCGCTCTCATCCGTGCGCGGAGCCAAGCAAGTGCGCTGCACCACCATGGCTGCCCCTTGGTCAGCTGTGACGTCCCTGCACCCTGTGCCACCCATGTTGTCGAGCGAGAAAGGAGGCACCTTCATCAGATCACCCTTTTCTGCTTCAACAGTCTCAGCCACTGTGTCATAAATTGGGCGTGCCATTAATAATGGACCAATATCACCTTCCACCCAATCTTCACCAACCTCATCATCTTCATCGAATTGCAGCTCCTCTCTAATGACAGCCTCATCTTCGTTCCCCTCATCCGTTTCGGTGAATAGGACTCGATTGCCAGGTTTCTTACAATCTGATTGACGATGACCCACCTCTCCACAATTAAAACACTTTAAACCACCTGTTGTCCTAGGCTGTTGATTCAGGCTGTTGAGGGATTGCAGATTGTTGCCGCTGTTACCCACTGCCACTAGTCGGCTGGCGGAATTGCTGCCGTTGCCCCCAAATCTTCCCGCTGCACCACCACAGCCAAAAGACAGCAATCTGCCCCCTCCTCTTCGTGCCACATATTTCTCTATTTGCACAACCCTCTAATGAGCTTCAAACATCGTGATCGGATCAAAGAGCTTCACCACCTCTAGGATTTGCGCTCACAATCCTCCACAATATCTGGACACAACTTGATCTTGAGTTTCTTAAATGTCATTGCGCACAAGTAATTGGTAGAATTCCGTTGTATAGTCATCAATCGAATGCTACCCTTGGCATAAATTTTGCAACTTCTGATGCAACAACTTTGAAAATTATGGGGGAAAAATTCAGAGCGCATTTTATGGACCATCTTCTCCCAATCTGTGAGTTTCGATTTTCCCATTCGAGTTCGTGTGAGCTTAATTTGCTGCCACCAAGCTACGGCTCGTCCCCAAAGCCGAGTTGCCACAACTACCCTTGCATTCGCCGGTACGTCTTCAAACTCCAAGATCTCCTCTACTATTCTGAGCCAATCAAGGAATTCTTCGGGCGAAAGATTACCCTGAAATTCTAAAATTTCTGTTCTCATACCAGATTCCCACCGCCGGTTGTCTTCACGCTCTGGCACTTGACGACGCTACTGTGGAGCCTCCATTTGAGCTTCACTCTCCTCGTCACTCTCATCCTCAACGTCACCACTGTTAGGATTTAAGGCTTGGAAAGGATTTTGGTTGGTGATTAACGTCGCGAGTTGCTCCGTTATTTGCGCCATCTGCTGTTCCAACTGTGCCACACGGTCACGTTTGTTGGCCTCTTCTACGGGAATCCGGTTAGGTAGTCATCTTTTCGGCGGCATGTTGATGTCCAGAACGAACACGGCTCTGATACTAACTAGTGTAGCGGAAGCTTATACGAGAAAAACCTGCAAACAAACAATCAGAAAATAGCCTATTGATAATGTTCAACTTCACGCATGAAGGATTCGTTAACAAGCTTCCAATACTTTAATCTTCGCAAAGAATGTTGTATATGGTTTAGAGAAACAATCTCTGATTTTATTAATAAACAACCAACGTTTTTAAAGAAAATACAAGAATATAAATAGGCAATAATTAAACCACAGAAAACTCAAACTCTAAATCCTAAACAAACTCTTGAAACAAATCCTAAAATAAAAAGAATTCTGCTGCAACTAAAACCGACTAATTCTGGACTCTTTATTCCTGAACCATCAAGGACTCATTCGACCATCTCATGAGGTCTGCCACGCGCCAGCTATTAGCTTGACCTGCCTCCCACATCATCACATTTTGTCTAGCTCACGCCTCCTTCCAGCTGGACCCTCCGCATTGCATCGATCCTTGCTTTCCAACTAACTAGAGACATTGCTGCCGCTGCATCAGAATGTGTGTTTAAGATGTGATTGCTTTCTAGAATCACTTTATGACGTAGAACGGAAGTTCTAGGGTTACCAGCGTAAACCCTAAAGTAACATAAACTGGAATCCACCAGCAAAGAATGAATGTATGTAAACCGAAAATTCATAATATTATTGAATAATGCGAAACTGAAACAAAAGATCCTTAAATAGGATCTGGAAACCCTAAAATAAGCAAAAATGCTAAAATATCCTCAAGCTAAACAAAAACGGAAAACAATAAAAAACACTAAAAACTTCGGCTGCCCCGACAACCTAACTTAAACAGCTCCGATGAGGATGTAAATGACGTCAACCAGAGAACCCAGGTTTCCATGCTATAGAGCTCTGAAAACCCTTTCCGAAAACATATTATAATAGGAAATCTGACAACCGAGTCAAAAGTTATGCCCGTTTCTTTGGAGCACCTCTTTTGGACAATTTCTTGTCCATCTCTTCTTCAAACTCTAGAGTCAATTGTCCTACATCACTTTATAAACAACTAATCACATGCTTTAAAAAGATGAGGAAAAAGATTAGATCCAGGTCCACAATTCGTAGGTTAGGTGGAAATTTTAGATTTCAATTAATACTGTAGACCCAAGCAGTTGCCTTTCAAGTCATACATAGCTAAATCATTAAGAAGTCTAAGTAAATGTGAAGAGCTAATTTCTTAAATTGACAGAATCACCCATTGACAAGTCAGGGGAATTAGACACTCTTCAATTAGTGAATCACAATACATTGTCCATGGTACATACATTGAATTATCTGATGAGCCCTCAACCTTGGTAGTATCACTCATATAAGCTAAATATTGTTATAGTGTTTTATATTATTATTTGGTCCTTACCTAACAACTTAAGTTTTTGGGTCTAGTGGTTACTTACATGGTATCTGAGTTTGGTTTGGTGAAAGAGTTCTAGGTTCGGATTTCCCCACATGCATCTGTTTTTGTATTTATTTAGTAATTGTAGACAAATAAATGGTGCATGTTTCTGTATTTATTCTGCAAGCCTATATTGCTTGGTCTCTGGTTTGAGAAGGGAATGATTAAGATATAAATAGGAATTTTTTTTTTTTTTTTTTGAAAATGCTTATTTATTCATAAAAGAGCCATACGGCCACCCAAGACAAAAGCAATTACAAGAGCCAAAATAGAACACCTACAACAGCCAGATCAACAGAAACTAGACAGAGAAACAGGGCAAAAAAAACCCAACAGAATGGCACATAACCGTCTAGAAACATAAAAAGCAAAAAAAGACCAAACGCAAAGACAACACAGAAAATCATCATGCTCCCCATTCCAGCCTTTCACCAACCGAATTAGCTCCTTCTTTAGCCAGGCTATCTGCAAGAGCATTTGCACCTCTTGGCGTGAACTTTATTGACATGGATTTCCTCTGCATTATATCATAAACCAGCTTAACATAACTCAAATTGCCAAAACCTTCACCGTTTATCCAAGACACAACCGACTTCGAATCACTCAAGATAGTAATTCCTCTGTCCGAATAAAACAAACTGGAAGAAATCAACATGACAGCTTTACTAATAGCAAGAATCTCGGCCAATGTTGAGTCTGATATGCCGATCGAGTCTGAAAATAGGCATAGAGTCCTTCCACTTGCATCTCTGAGAACACCACCGATTCCAGCCGGACCTGGATTACCTCTACCTGACCCATCCACGTTAAAAAATAATTCATTATCCGAAGGTGGGATCCAAGAGCAAGGCTTGACAATCTTCACAGGTTTCTTATCAATGCATCTTCCTTCTATATCCAACAATAAAACAGTAATGTCCTCTTTTGATCCTAACCCAAAGTTTTTGAACCACCAAACCACCCTAAATTTTACCGAGTCTAGGGCCAGAGAAAAACATGCTGATTTTCCATTAAAAACCAATCATTTTTATACTCCCATATTGTCCAAACAATTGCATAGAACAAAAGCTGCCACGCCCGGCCTTAACTTGGATTTAGAATTGCAAAAACCATCCCAACCTTCCATCCACTTCCCAACCGATGAAATGCAGCAAGAAGAAATATCCCACCAGCCCATGGCCTTCATCCACAAACCCCAAGATATAAATAGGAATTTATGTTAAAGCTAGTACCCAAGAAGAGGTAGCCAATAATGGTATATAAGAAATGCTTGCTTTTTTGCAAGTTTTACTAAGTGTTTCATTCCCTGAATGTAAACATGAAGATTGGGATGGTATAAATTAAAGTAGCATTTTTGGAATCATTAGACTTTAACAAAGGAATGCATATTAATTTTCCGGTCAATTAATGAACCGTGGTGCTAGGAATGGGTTAATGCATAACTCAGATCAACCAGTTTTTCTCTTTCTAATCGCTAATGAAGTGCAACATACGGGGGTTGCGCTTGTTGTAGTATTGTAGCAGAATAGGTATTGTTATGCTAGAGTTGTGGATTTCAAGACTGAAAGAAGTTTTTTTTGTAGTAAACGCTGCATAATGTAGTAGTGATATTGATAATCCCAAAATGCTGAAGTAACAAAAACCGTGTAGGCCAGACTCAACATTGGATAACATATTAAGGATTAGTTCATATGATTTAGATATCAGAATAATATTAACCTCTTCTACAGGATGGTGAAATGTGTACTTGTCTAGTAAATGTGTTAAAGAGAAGGATACATCACATCAATTATGCATTCCATTTTTTGGCTCCTTAACGCCATGGGAGTAGGCTACTACTCACAATGCATTATATGATAATCCCAACATGCTGTAGTGGTCATCAAAAACCAAGACAAATATAACGGAAATGGAAACAGAAAACCGTGTAAGCCAGCTGACTCAACATTGGATAACATAATGATCGAAACGGCTCATTACAGATAGTCACATTTATGAGTAATTCAATTCGAATCTCAGCAGGTAGATAAGGCTTAGTTCATATGATTTAAATATCGCAATAATAATGGACTACACATGATGGTGATCAATTATTCTTGTATTTGTCTAATACTTATGTTAAAGAGAAAAAGACTACACATGAACTCTGCAGTCCATTTTTTGTCTCATTATCGCCATGGGAGTAGGCTGCTAGTAACAACGCATTATGTAGCTCAAGCATTTTATATATATATATATATATATTTTTATGGGGATGTTCTCTCTGGTATCAATGGAAAAGTACTTAGCTTTTGCAGGAAACCCCTTTCTTTTTCTGTACTGCGGTAACCGTTAACGAGGCTCTAACAATGAGATTGTGATTTCATTGATTGAGATTTCTGGTTCAGTCAGATTCCTTTCTGTGAAAAAACCAGGCTGCCTTGGCTGAGGTAATGACCCTTCACCACCCAACATTAGAGCCACAGTTGACATGTTTGGCCTATCTTCTGGTCCTTGTTGCACACATAACAGACCGACGTGAATGCATCGTAATATTTCGGTAAGAGTAGAAGAGTAATCTAACAGTTGATCAATTAGTTCCACTGCCCTTCCTTCATTCCAAAGTCTCCATGCCTAAAACAAAAAAAAACAAAAAAAACAAAAAAACCAATAATTACCATCCTACTCTTCTATCCATACAAAAGGACTCTAGCACATCAGTAAAAAGGAGTTTCTAAAAGTTAATTTCATGAATTGGCCATTAAAACTGCTAAATGAATTCCATTTGATTCCATTAAAACAACAATCCAAGAGGTGGTATAGAAAGATCACTCATTCTTTAGACTTACATGTCCAAGAAGATTATGATTGTGGTCCGGATGGCAAAATCCTCTGTTTCTTTTTCCACTCACCATCTCTAGTACTAAAACACCAAAGCTAAAGATGTCTGACTTTACTGAGAAAACCCCATCTATTGCATACTCTGGAGACATATATCCACTGCAAAATTACATTGCAAAGAGAGAATGGGTTAACCGTTAATATAATATAATGAAACAAATGCAAGTGTACTTACTATGTTCCAACAACTCTATTCGTTTCTCCCTTAGTTTGATCTCCTCGGAATGTCTTAGCTAGACCAAAGTCTGAAATTTTCGGGTTCATTTCATTATCTAATAAAACATTACTAGCTTTAAGATCTCTATGTATAATCCTCAATCTCGAGTCTTGATGAAGGTAAAGAAGCCCTCTAGCAATTCCTCCAATAATTTGGATGCGCTTGCTCCAATCCAATAATTCTCTTCTTGTTTTATCTGAAAGGATTTTTCATTCAAGTTAGTCCTAAGCTAAATTCTAAAGAGGGACTATAAATATAATAACCATATGATTATGATGAAAATTAAAGAGTCAGTTCTAGGAATATCATCAAACCAAAAATGAAGTAATCCAAGCTTTTGTTGGGCATGTATTCATATATTAACATTCTTTCATCTCTTTGAGTGCAACATCCCAAAAGCTTTACAAGGTTTCTGTGCTGAAGTTTAGCAATTAAAATGACCTCATTCTTGAACTCATCAATTCCTTGTCTAGAACATTTTGAAAGCCTTTTAATAGCAATTTCTTGCCCATCCATCAATGCACCCTATAAATCATATATAATTCAATTCTTTATAATGGTAAACATTATTTCAAATGGAAAATTAATACACCTTAATAACTTATTGTCGTTTTACCTTGTAAACAAGTCCAAAACCACCTTCTCCTAACTTATTTTTGTCTGCAAAGTTGTCGGTGGCGTTAGCTATGGTATTCAAATCATATATCAGTAATTCCATATCATCGGTTTTGCTCTCTTCATTGTTGTCATTTATATCTCGACTATTATTCGTCTTTCCTGAAATTGAATTATTTAATACAGAAATCAGTATGCAATCCTAGTACGTACTTGAAACAAATGCCTTTCCATTATTATGCATTAGTATATGGTATCAATCATTTTCTGAAAACATTAGAGCCTAAGTTACAGTTAATGAAATTAACAATGAGTTGGAATGAACTATAATTTACCTTGAATCCTAAGTTTCCTTTTACATATAAAGATGATCCAGCCAAGCACTAGCACTCCCGTAGCAGAAACTACACATGTCACTATGATTATTACCCGTTTCTTCTCACTGAGTTGCCTCCTCCGCGCAATAGGTTGTCTCATCAGATCAATATTTTCTGAAATATTGTTGTCAAAAATATTCATGGATTTGGGTATATTTTTAGATCAATATTACTTCAGATCAAAGCAGTTACTAGATCATCCTAGTTTGCAACCTATATTTTTAAAAAGATAATGCCATTGCCAGAAAGAATAATTGACAAAAGGCAGGTACCTAATTCTGAAGCAGCCACCCGTACATAGAGATCTTGCCCATTCAACTCAAGATTTCTTATGTCATGCAAGTCACTAAACCAGAGCAAACAACCGGTTCCTCCTTCTCTGACATCTGAATTTGCATATGCAGTACAAGAGCAATTGCTGAGACACAATTTCTTGCATTCTGCAAGGCTAATGTTGTTATCAACCCAGGAATGACTCGTGTCTGGCAATTTTACTTCTTCGTGTTTCAGAAATCCATCGCTGTGATTACAATTCAATGAAGCCCTTCGAACACACCCTTCAGTCCAACTTAAGATTTTCCATTTTCCTGGTGATTTAGGTGTGAATCCTTTCAAGCATTCGCATACATCAGGAGACTTAGTGATGTTGCAACTAGCATATGAACCACACAGATCATAATTCTCACAACGATCAAGCGCCACTGTAGAGTAGCTTGACCAACTTTTGATTCGATCTATCCATGTCAAACGCTGCACCTCACCTGATGGCCTCACCAACACTCTTGAAAGGATTGTTCTGTTTCGGATGTGAAACGTGTAAAATACCTCTTTCTCATTTGACACAAAGTCGTATGTGAATATTGGATTTGGTACCAGCTGAGGAGTCCCAGTAAAACGAAGGCCATTCCAGGAACCTGATCTATAAAGTATTTCAGTTCCCTTTCTAGCAAACAGTTGTGGAGACCCACGGGGATCTATCTTGAATGTGAAGTCACCTGGAGCAGGATCATCACTGCTCTTCCAGGATGATAAAGACCAATCCAGACCAGTTACCAAGTTTTTTCCAAGCTTCATGTCCGGTAATAAGGTATCACAAGGATAATCAAAGCTCTGCCATGAAAAGTTATCTGGATTGTTATCATTTCCATCTTTCACAACCAAATTTCCGGATTCTAAGAGCACTGCAACTGGATTCTGAAGAGTTGTTGAGGCATTGGATGACCAAACAATTTCATTTGTACTATTCATCCTCAGGACAAGACTTCCTTGGACGTTAATACTTAGAAATCCTGAGGAATCAGAAATTGGAGTATTTCTGTTGGCTACCCATGCAACTGACTTCTCACCATCATTCTTGTACCAAATTCCCAGGTATCGACCACTTGATTTACCAGGATGGAAAAATCCCAGTTCATAGACTTCACCTGCTGAAACTACTGTCTCACCATCTTTAATGGATTGGCCAAGTGTAATGGTGTCCGGTGACAGTGTAGTGGTGAAAGTTATATAAGAAAATAGAAAGAAGGAGATAATTAGCATCACGAATCCTGCCATGGACTCTCAGAAGCAGGCACTTACAATCTATCTCTTATATTTTGTTGGCAAAGTCCACCTAGTGAGAAATGCATCAGTATAGATATTAGTCCCCGAAAAGAAATGAAAAGTCAATTCAAGACATAATACTGTTGACCCAAGTAGTCGTCTTTCATGACATACATAGACTTATCCTGGCTTACTTAAAGATGACCAGCCCTGTAGATTTTGAAAATGATCTGTTAGTACCCCAGATACAAATCACGGTTTTCATCAAGGAGACAACCTAACTAGGTAGACTTTACTTGTTTGGAACCAAAGTAAAGTATACCTAGCTAAATCATTCGGATTTCCACATATGCATCTATTTTTGTATTTATTCTGAAATTGCACACAAATAAATGATGCATGTTTCTGTATTTATTCTGCAATTTCACACAAGTAAATTTCGGGCCTGTTTTACCTGATTTAGGCTGGGGCAGAGCCATGGACTACCGTTGACCTTGGTAAAAGTTGACAGGCCTATATTGCTTGGTCGCTGGTTTGAGAAGAGAACGATTGAGATATAATAGGAATTTATGCTAAAGCTAATACCCAAGAATAGGTAGCCAATAATGGTTTGAGAAGAGAAAGGCTTGCATTTATGCAAGTTTTAATAAGTGTTTTCATTCCCTGGATGTAATCATGTAAACATGAAGATTGGGATGGTACAAAGTTGCATTTTTTGGAATCGTTAAGACTTTAACAATGGAATTCATATTAAATAGCATGAGGCCACCATCAGCCAACTTGAAGGTTTCCAAAATGACTCATACGGGTCGTGTGTTGTAGTATACTAGACTCATACGGGTCGTGTGTTGTAGTATTGTAGCAGAATTGGTATGATAATGCTAGAGTTGTGGATTTCAACACTGTGAAACAAGTTTTTTGTATGATAATGTAGTAGTGATATTCATAATCCCAAAATGCTGAAGTGGCCATCAAAAAACCAAGACAAATATAAGTTCTCATAGTTGATGATCTAACGAATACTGTGTAGGCCTAGACTTAACATTTGATAACGTATTTATCGAAATGAGTCATTACAGATAGTCACATTTATGAGAAAGAGAAGAGACATGTGGCTATCTCTTTCTCATAAATGTGAAAGAGAGAGTCATTACATATAGTCACATTTATTATTGTTGATAGTCACAATAATAATTGACATCATTAACCTCTTCTACAGGATGGTGATCAATGATCCTTGTACGTACTTGTCTGGTACATTTGCTAAAGAGAAAGAGACTACACATCAACAATGCATTATATAATAAAACAAATGTCGTTTTGATCTGATAGCTCAAGCAATTTTTCTTTATGGGGATGGTCTCTCTGTTATATCAGAAATTAAGGAAACAAATGTCAATTGATTAACATTTTTAATTACTTGTGTCACTTAGCTTTTGCGGTGTGTGAGTAGCAAGAACAGAGTATTTGAAAGACTACACAATGTGTTTGATAAAAGTTCTAAAAGAAAAAGAAAACTAAAAACAGAGAGTTTTCTATATTGAAGAAGAAGATGGTTACATCAGATACACACACTTCAAGTGACTTTTCTCTTTTTATATTACAAGTTGCTTACAACTAACGCTACCTAACTTCTAACAACTTTCTTGATAGTTAGGAAATACATTAAATGAAAAGCTGACACCTCAGCTTTTGTAACCGACTCAACTACCTAAGCTGACCTTTTTCCTATCAAGCTTGTATGCATTTCCTCTTCTCTGATTGTGAGCTTGATCAGTGATACATATTGCTAGAAGTCCTGAGGAATCAGAAATTGGAGTATCTCTGTTGGCTACCCATGCAACTGACTCTCAGAAGCAGGCACTTACAGTCTTATCTCTTATGTTTTGTTGGCAAAGTCAATTCAAGAGCAATATTACTTCACAATTGAATTGACCTATCAACCTTTCAAGTAACCTCCGTTTTCGGGCAAGGGGCAACTAGCATTGCACAAACCATCGATGTCTTGTTCTACTAGCATTGCAACTCATCTTTCATGGACTCTCAGAAGCAGGCACTTGCAGCTATTTCTTATGTTTTTTTGGCAAAGTCCACCTACATGAAATGCATCAGTAGAGATATTATGCAACTTGGAATGTCACCTATTCTTTGGTGAAATGTCACCTATTTAAATATATTTGTCATATTAGCAACTTAAGTCCTTTATTTTTCTAAAATACATCACTTTAGTCAATTTGACTAAAATACTAATAATTAACTCTAACTATATAATTAAAAGTACAATTTTACCCTTGTCAAAATGATTTATTGAGTTTCAAAAATAAATAATATTAAAGTGGTTTATAAAAATAAATTAACAACAGGAATTTATTTTCTAAAAAAACAAAAAATATAAATTTATAAATTTAAAAAACAAAAAAATATATATAGAAAGTATTTCAAAAATAAAAAGAAAGTTTTTTCTTTTTAAAAAAAAAAAGTAAATGGATCACCACCATTGGATCGATCCAAATCCAAAGGTGGAGATCCATTTACTTAAAAGAAACTTTCTTTTTATTTTTTGAAATACTTTCTGTATATATTTTTTTGTTTTTTAAATTTATAAAAATACTTTCAATTTATTATTTATTTTAACTTTATATTTTTCATAATCCATTAGTTTTTTTTTTCTTTTTAAATTTTTTTTTTGGTTTCTTAGAAAATAATTTTTTGTTGTTTATTTATTTTTTAAAACCATTTTAATATTATTTATTTTTGAAACTCAATAAATCGCTTTGACAAGGGTAAAATTGTACTTTTATACATATTGTTATTGGTGAAATTCAGAAAGATGACAAGTTAGCATGGGAATCGAGAAAAACGGTTGTCAGACACGCCACATCACCAAAAGTCAAAACCAGGAAGAAAGTCAACTTCGATCACCACCAAGTAAAATGGTCGGGCTAAGATAACACGATCGAGCTATTATAATATTTATAATATTTAATTAAAAATGTTATTATTTAATATTTATACACTACCTCCCACGCCGCCGCCGGAGGTACCCGCCACCCCTCGCCGGCCACCACCCACCTCTAATAATTGTCATTATTAGGAATTGAACTTAAGACCTCAAGTCAATAGTTGTAAGTTTTTACCACATGACTACAACATTTGATGTGTTAACAATTGAACAATATTTATATAAAACCTATGAGTTGTTTGAAATAAAAAGTAAAAAACCTTGATAAATAAATTTAAATTTATTCAACAAATCAAAATTCTAATTTCTACGACAGACATATATTAAAAAATAATTGAAAATTTTAATAAAATTATATTTTTAAAACATATATAGTCGAGTTATTGGTCAATACTCTATGGTCACGTTTTGTTACATAGTTGAATGGTAATCAGAATGGTAATCGGAATGAGAATGAGAATGGAAAGAAAAGGAAAACTAAGGGCCCGTCTTGCAAGCCGTTTTTTGTTTTTGTTTTTCGAAAAGTAAAATGAAAATGAATATAGTGTTTTTGGTTTCATTTTTGAATTCCGAATACGCGTCTGGTAGCATTAACTGGAATCCGTATTTTGAAAATAAAAACGAAAAAAACTCGTCTGGTAGGATAATCGAAAACTTTCAAAAATTGAAATATCAATTTTTAATTTTTGTTTAATATTATAACAATTATAAATAAATGATTAAATAATTAAAAAAAAACATTTTGTAATTTATTTTAGGGTTTAACAAATTTTAAGAGTTGAAGAGGAAGAGGAAAAGGAAGAAGAAGCAGACCAGATCGGCGGTGATCGGCGGCTGGAAGCAGACCAGATTGGCGGCTAGAAGCAGACCAGATCGGCGGCTGGAAGCAGACCAGATCGGCGGCTGGAAGCAGACCAGATCGGTGGCCGGAAGAAGAGGAAGAGGAAGAAGAAGAAGAAGAAGAAGAAGAAGAGATCTCGGCGGAGCAGATCTCGGCGGGAAGAAGAGGAAGAAGAAGAAGAAGAAGAAGAAGAAGAACAAGAAGAAGGAAGAACAAGAAGAAGAGATCTCGACGGAGCAGATCTCAGCGGGAAGAAGAACTCGGCAGGAGGAAGAAGAAGGAAGAAGAACTCGACGGGAAGAAGAAGGAAGAAGAAGGAAGAAGAAATCGGTGGAAAAAAAAAATTATTAAAATAAAATATATATTAATGATATGGGCCCACTTCATTTGGAAAACAAAAACAAATTCAAGAAAAACAAGTTTTTTTTG